>CM046946.1:86216069-86408551 GCA_025698515.1 Gossypium sturtianum
TAAATTAATAAATAATGGGATGTGACAATGGGCCCTTTTGGTGTGGAGTATTGCAGCTGGAATGTTTCCTCACAATCATCCTCCTCTTTTAAGAACTCCTATTCGTCCACCTCATCCTCCTCGTTTGAATTCGCCTCCTCATCTCCTTGATGAGCTTGCGTTGTCTCAAACCTGTCTAGTGGGTAATTCAGAACTCTCAAACCATGCTTTCATGCAAATTCTTGGAGAATTGGGCTCATCTCTTGCATCCATCTTATCATTCCATCTAGTTTTTCTTTTGTGCTCCTACTTGTTCCTTCTTGAGCCTTTGCTTGTTCCTTCCTTTTCTGCGAAGCTGGAACATCCATTTTCACTTTCCTCATCTGGTTCTAGAAAATGATTTACTTTCTCTAAATCTCAACATATTGAGTACATAACGAATCACCAATTAGGCTTATTATTGGCATCATAAGCTACTCATTTTCTGATACAGTCCACCTCGGGAAGAGTCAAAATGTATGCGGATTGGCCAATAGTCTACGAGGATGAAAATAAGCCTTTGGAAAATAATAGAAAATATAGTTAAATTTGCAGAAGCTATTGAATGAATTTGTTAAGATAAGGGAAAATGATGGAAGTGATTTGAATAGGGAAGAATTAGGTTTGGCTAAGGTTGATAAGAAGAAGATGGAAATCAGTTGAATAGATTCAAATAGGGATAGATGGATAGAAGATAGTTAGGTGATAGTTTGGTGGAAATGAAGAGTAGGACTTAAACACAGAAACGATTCAACACATAAAGATGTCACCCCGGTTTCTATAGTTGTTTAAGGTGGACGATGGAAAATGAAGATGGACCAAAGACCCGTTACTTATCAAAGTAAGAACCAATGGTATAGATAAATGGAAGAGGACGTTTGACGCCACAAGCAAGCTTGATAAGTCAAAATGAAACTCGTACAAAAATGAAGAGGAGATAAACTCACTCAAATGAACAAGGTTCATATAATATATTCAAAGTTCAATAATCAAAAGTCTTCATCTTACAAATGAAAGTTAGCAAATATTTATAGGCTAATGATAGGGCTAGCCGAATGGTCATGAAGCACTTAATGACTAAATTAATTTTCAGCCATAATTTGCTGGAAAAATCTAGAAAGAAAACCACCAAACTCCATGGCTAAATTCGGCTGATTAGTAGCCAAATGGTCATCTTCTAGATGAGTTAAGTCACTTGGAAAATGAAGGCTTGTGGACATGTCCTTGTTCAGCTTCTTGGGACGCCAAAAGCAGCCTTAGTTGAGAAGGAAATGAGCTGATTGTATTTGGACAGCAAGGGCACTCCAATGGACGTTTTCTAGAAAGATGAATGTGCAAGAATTAACTCAAAATTCGTCCAAGTTAATGGGCAGCCTTTGGGAACGTCAAGGGGCATCTTTCTAGAATGGGAAATGTAATTTTAAGCCCTCAAAGATGCATGCAGCAGCTAGGTACGTCCCTTGCCTTAATTAGGCTCTTGAAATGGCACCTTTTGATGAAAAATTAGCAACCGAACAGCCTTTGAATTTGTGCACCAAATGTGAACATCATTGATGTGCATTGGGGAGACATTCGGCCACCTTGGGGTCTTGAATGGGCTGGTGCCTTTTTGGATGAATAGGTGTGTTTGGAGAGTCAAAAATGAACAGCCAACATGCATGTTCTAGTCGTCCCATGCACCTCCAAGATTCATTGATGTATTCGGCCAAGTACATTACACCTAGGTGCATGTATCTTCTTAAATGTGCTCCATAGATTTGGCTGAACCTACAAAGGCCATGAATTCACATTAAATCAAGCCAAAACAGCTGAATATAATTAAATACATGCTATGTACACATTAATGGATGTTTTAGACAACTTAAAGACACCATTAGGACACATGCTAAATTCGGCAGCCTCTAATTAAACTAGAAAAATCTGCACATTAATTTTAACTTTAAAACATCTTAAAACATGTAATAAAATGTGACAAATTAATTTAGGCTTAGACAAATTAAATCCAACACTAAATTAATTATTTAGACACATTTAATTTGCTGTAGGAAAATAAATAAATTAAAACTCAATTTATTTAACACATTAAAATTATATAATCAGCTCAAGGAGCTGGAGCGAGCTCGAGTGAGCTCAAATTGAGCTCGGATGAGCTAATCCGGCTCAATTTGTAAGTGCATGAAGATGAACATGAGCTCCACGGTATTTGGGACTTGGGCCTCGAGCTTCATCAACTTGAAAATTGGTGGTGCCCTGGGCGTGCCCTATCATCCCTCCCCTCTTCAAGACGAATCGTCCTCGAATCGACTTGTTGATTTTCTGAACAAAATTCCTTTTTGCTCATTTTTCCTAGATCAAACGGGACAGATGATAATCGCAACACCTGAAAATAATAATCATGAGTTAGCACGAAAAAATTTAAACACGCTTGCAACCCAAATATGATCAACACCAAACAAATGAATCGCATGTACACGGGGAAAATCAAATGATAATACAAGAGATATAATGCTTTGTCAAAATTTTGGAACAACAGTGGACTAGCTTCAAGGCATGCATTTGATTTAAATGGTATCCTCAAAACAAAATGTTCATACGAATAATATATCAAATGATAGATATATTCATCACAAGCAGATATTTGAAATGCCTCACATGGTTCACGAATGTGCACAATAATTTCATGCATTGATTGAACACAAGAATAAAAATTATCAAACACAAGATTCCTTTTGTCAACAAGTAGACCATCATTAAAAAGGAAAGGATGTTCAAACATTTCACGATCTAAATGGTGAAAATCAGTGTCATGTGTTCTATCAACAACCGAAGAAAACAAAGACATCTCAAAATTTTCAAATGGATCACACTTGTGACGCAATATGGATTCCTTCACATGGAAATTATCAAGATTATCAAACTCAAAAATCATGTCAACATTCATCGAAACATATAGATCACAAACAGGCAAAATAGAACGATTAATCATAACATGATCTAAATATTTGGCAAAAACATAATCAGCAACGCAAAGCTTATCGCAATCCGAAGAGAGAAAAAATGCATCAACAGTTTCAGAAGACTTACCTTTATACTCAGAAAGACAGAGATCAGTCTTACCTTGATCGAGCAATACAAACATTCTCTCCACGACCAAGTAGTGTAATCAAAGCTTCGCGTTCAATTCAACCATTTTCAAATGGAGAGTGAATTTCAAATACAACTATAAAAATTGTTTAAGGAACGAATAAAAATTAAAGACAATTAGAACAAAATTTGTTACCTTATCCAAGAACCAATTTCCAAAATGATTGAAATTTTTCAAGCACAAGTGGGATTGATTGATTTTCCAACAAGACATACCAGAAGATTCAAAACATATTCCCGGTTTAAAAACATGATTTTGATTATTAAATTCAAGATGTGACAATGATTTAGAAAAATCAAACATGTTAATCCAATAGGAATTGTGCAAACTTGATACAGTCTGCCTCGGGAAGAGTCGAAAAGTATGCGAGTTGCCCAATCGTCTATGAGGAGTAAATCAAGCCTTCGGTAATAATGAGAAAATATGGAAGAGTTGTGGAAGCTTTTAAGTGAATTTATTTAGAAGATGGTCTAAGTTAGGAATGGAGGTGTGAGAAATGAAGGGAACAGTTTTAATAAATAATAGGATAGGTTTGGGAATAATGGAAGTAAAGGGAATGATGTTTGACGGTTCAGTTTAAGGAAAAGTAAATAAGTAATGATAAAATGATATTTGATGGAGATGGATAGAATTGAACCTAAACAAAGAATCGATTCAACACTAAGGAAGTGTCACCCCGGGTTCTATATTTGTTTAAGGTGGTAATATGGAAGTCGATATGGACCAATGACCCATTACTTAGTGAAGTAAGAACCAATGGTATAACGGTATGGATGAGAAACGACTGACGCCACAAGCAAAGCTTGATAAGTCAAGATCGAAACTCGTACGAAAGTTAGAGAGGACAAAATTCTCACTCGGTGAACAAATGTTCATATATTTTGAATTAAAGTCTTAACTTTTTTTACAAAATGAAAAATAATAAGTATTTATAGGCTACTAAAGTGCTAGCCGAATGGTCAAATGTATGGCTTAATGTCTAAGCAAAATTCAGCCATGAATCAACTAGATTGATCTAGAATTAAGACTCCTCATATTGTTGTCCACGTTCAGCCTTTGGAACACAAACATTCCTCTTCTAGAAGGCTATATGAAACCGAAATTAAATGAGTCTTTGGGGAGTTGAAATGTTTCCTTTCATTCAGCCATTGGGACTTGGATAGGGTGCCTTGGAAACCCAAAAAAAAAAACATGCTCTTAATTGCTGCCTTTTATCATTCACAAAGCAACATTCATTGCATTGTCCATTGCTATCTACGAAAAAGACTTCATAAATTCTTCCCATGCATTCTTCTTTAAATTCGTCCACCAACATGTATCTTAATGGCTGTGCACGCATGTTCCAACATCTCCAACAATGCCTTTAATGCTGCTCCCTTTTGTCATTCACAAAACAGCTCCTTAACTCCCTTTGTGGTTCACAAAATTTTAGCTTGAGAAGCTGAGCAAACAGCTCATTAAATGGCACCTCATACATGTAATTGTAGTTGGTCGAATGGCCATTTGGACACCCCAAGTGTCAGCCTTCTTTTGTAGTTCACAAGATGCTCCAGCAGCCTATTAATGACGCCAATGCATGCTCCAACAAAACATTAAATCCGGCCAAAAGAAAATGCACGCCTAGGAGATAGGAAACAGCACATTTACTTCGTCTGGGAAATGAAACCAGCAACTAAATGCTTTGAATGTTGTCCCACGCATGCACCAACACTTCAATAAATGAAGTATTAGTACCCATCTTGCTTCATGGCCTTAAATGTCTTCCTTTAAAGCACCTGCATGTAATAATTTCGGCACATTAAATCCCAGCCACCTAAGACATAATTTAATTCATGTTTTGGGCTGAACGAATTAAATGAAAATTGATTATTGCTTGCATTAAATTTCGACTGGAGTTTAAGACACATTAAATGATTAATTCAGCTAGTTAAATTAAATGGCAGCAAACTATTTAATTTGTCCTAATCTAGACATATTAAAAATTATCTATTAAATATGCACTAAGTATGACTTACTTAAACTTGTTAAATGCAGCAAAATAATTAAGACCAATTTTAATTATGTCCAAATTTATTTAAAGTACTTAAAATCTAAAGATTCAGCTCAATGAGCTGAGCGAGCTCGAGTGAGCTCAAATCGAGCCAAAATAGACTAGTCTGGCTCAATTTGGAAATGCACCAAAGTGCATATCAGCTTCACGGCACTTGGGCATTAAATTCGAGCTCCATAAATTTGAGAACCATTGGTGCCCCGGGCGTGCCCGCATCATCCCTCCCCTCTTCAAGACGATTCATCCTCGAATCGACCTGTTGATTTTCTGAACAAAATTCCTTTTGTCTCGGTTTTCCTCAATCAAACGGGACGGATGATAATCGTAACACCTGAAAGAGATAATCATGAGTTAGCAAGAATTGTTTCAAAACTACTTGCAACCCAAATGTTGTAACATCCCGAAATTGGGCCTAGTAGGATTGGGCCCAATGGGCCTTGATTTAAAATTTTTGAGAACGGCATTAATGCAAGTTAGACTTATTAGGTAAGTTATTTTGGAAGGTTAGAGGGCTTCTATGAAGTCCCGGGATCAAATATTAGCTTTGGGGAAATTTTGGTTTTAGGTGGAAAAAACCCCCTGAAGTTGGCGGTGTAGGCCTTAAGAATAAAATGTAGAGGAAAATGACACAAGTGGAGTGTGTGGTGTAGTGGCAAAGTGACGCCACATAAGAGACAAGGGGGTGACGCCACAAGGAAGGAAGGAGGTCCAAGGTTCAAGTCTTGGCTTTTGCATTTTGGTTTTCTTTTTACTTGGACCTTAGAATTTGGCTATAGATTTATATTTAGTTGCGCATGGTTTAAGACACAAGAGGAGCTTGTGGCCAAGTGGCTAGCAACGTGGATTATGTTGCAAGGGAGCACTGGTTCGAATCTCATGAGAAGCAAGGGAGTATTTATTTTGCGGTCTGGACGGGAAGAGTTTCAGTTGAATTTAAACTCTACTGACGAAGGGATCCCACATCGGAAAGATACAAAGAAGGAAGGTGAAGAGCTAGCTATATAAAGAGCATTCCAGGAGGAGGGTTGACACACCTTGGAAGGCGTTTGGGCACAGGAGTGGTCGGAGCGCGATTAACACCGAGTCCTATCGTGTGTAACTCTCTCTACTCTAGTTGTAGAGCGGCAAATGCCGGGCGTGCGGTCCACGGCAATAGTAGCCACACGAGCGCAGCGAGCGCACGTGTGGGGCTTCGACGCGATAGTTGAGGCCATAAGTAGTATTCTTGTGGGTTGGGGTCGCTTGGGCGCGATGGGCCAAAGTGGGCCCAATGGGCCGTGGGGCCTTATGAGTAAATTGTGCTATTGTGTAGTATATAGTGAACTAGACTAGGTGCAACTTATATACATGGCTAGATTTGTGCTAGGTGGGCCACACGAGCGTGTGGGCCCGAATGGGCCGAATCGAGTTTTAGGCCCAATCGTCCTCTGACGACCTTAAATGGTAGCCGAGTCGCTCGGGGTGACATTTGGGCCTTTGGGTAAGGCCATTGTAGGTGCAAAATTACAAAAATACCCTTAGTGGGTAATTACCAAAATACCCTCAAGGGTATATTACTTAACATACCCTTAGTGGGTAAATTATCAAATACCACCGACGTGTAAATTACTTAAAATGCCCTTGGTGGGTAAATTACCGATATACCCTTGGTGGGTAAATTACTAAAAATGCCCTTGGTGGGTAAATTACCGATATACCCTTGGTGGGTAAATTACTAAAATGCCCTTGGTAGGTAAAATTACTGCTTATACCCTTTAGAGGTTGATTAGGGTGATTATGTTATTTTATGTCTATCTGATTATGATGGTAATTCATGTTATACTTATATTTGATATATGTCTAGCATACATGACATACCGCATACACTAATTATTATGTCATATTGCATGGGTTATATGAGTGGAGGGGCGTGATATTCGTGTCGTCGACGGGCACGGTGGTTTGGTACCACATTGTGACTACGGTCACCGAGGTTTGGCACCTCCGCAGGTTTGGCACCTCATAGCGACTCGTCCTCGTGGTTAACACCACCGTGGGTTGGCCCCACTTTTGAGATATGGGATCGCCGCCAGTGATTTGGTATCACACGGGGGTTGGCCCCACAGATGGATTATTAGTGACTTTGAGTCACTAGTGATTTGGTATCACATTCGTGTCTCTCGGACACCGAGGTTTGGCACCTCATAGCGCCTCGTCCCGGTGGTTTGGTACCACAAAGGGTTGGCCCCACGATAATACAACGGGATTGACGCCGGTGATTTGGTATCACACGATGGGTTGCCCCATCACTATTATTTGTGACTTCGAGTCACCAAAGGGTTTGGCACCACAATATTGATGAATATCGTGTCCTTGGACACCAGTGGTTTGGCACCACCAAAGGGTTTGGTACCACACCGGGTAGAAAAAGGAGTTGCGGATGGCTAGGTTTGGGTGCATGATATGCATACTTTCATATGAAATTGTGTAAGGGCCTTTGTTGGATGGGGATTTACACACCGAGTCTCGATGACTCACACCTTAGTTAAATTTTGCAGTAATCATTAGATCGCGATTTGGGAGCCGAGGTGGACTCGTGGAGGCTATACATATGTTTACTCGTAAATTCGCTTTCTTTTGTTTGGACTTATTTTTATTTGAGTTTTTGTTATGTAATAAGGCCTTGGGTATTTTATTTGGTTTCACTTTTCAATTTGCTTATTGCTTATTATTAAATGATCAATATGGGATTTTCCTAAAATGATAATAAACCATTTCTTATTCAAAATTACTTAAACTCGATTTCTCACCACAACTATAAAGAATATGAGCTTTTTAACGAATGCACGCTTTTTAGACATTCCTTTCATGTGACATGCCGATTCTGGCCGTAACGCTTAGGCCGGTTTGGGGTGTTACAATTATGGTATCGAGCCTAGGTTCAAAAACTCTACTGTGGGTTTGGGTTCAAAAAATGTTTTCAAAAGATGGTTTGGAAAATGGTTTAGAAAAATATATATCTGTTCTTTTTGTTGAAATATGGCACCCGAGAGTCTCCTGCACCAATCCGCACTATAAGTTTCCCCGATACTTTTCTTTGTTATATGTCAGTATTTTGAATATCTATTCTGTGTGTTTGGGTTGGATGTGATGTTCTGATATAGAGTTGATTATGCATTTAAATATTTGTCCGCTTTAATGGTTAGTTTTTTTTAGTATGTGTAGGATTTCTAAATTCTAGTTAAAAGTATATTAGGGTTATTGGAATCAGAGTGCGCAGCGTGAGCACAGAGTGTTGTAGGTTAGGTTGTACGAATGTTCTCAGAGTTGGAAATTTCGAGGACGAAATTTCTTTAAGGAGGGTAGATTTGTAACATCCCGAAATTGGGCCTAGTAGGATTGGGCCCAATGGGCCTTGGTTTAAAATTTTTGAGAACGACATTAATACAAGTTAGACTTATTAGGTAAGTTATTTTGGAAGGTTAGAGGGCTTCTATGAAGTCCCGGGATCAAATATTAGCTTTGGGGAAATTTTTGTTTTAGGTGAAAAACCCCTGAAGTTGGCAGGTAGGCCTTAAGAATAAAATGTAGAGGAAAATGACACAAGTGGAGTGTGTGGTGTAGTGGCAAAGTGACGCCACATAAGAGACAAGGGGGTGACGCCACAAGGAAGGAAGGAGGTCCAAGGTTCAAGTCTTGGCTTTTGCATTTTGGTTTTCTTTTTACTTGGACCTTAGAATTTGGCTATAGATTTATATTTAGTTGCGCATGGTTTAAGACACAAGAGGAGCTTGTGGCCAAGTGGCTAGCAGCGTGGATTATGTTGCAAGGGAGCCTGGGTTCGAATCTCATGAGAAGCAAGGGAGTATTTATTTTGCGGTCTGGACGGGAAGAGTTTCAGTTGAATTTAAACTCTCTCGACGAAGGATCCTACATCGGAAAGATACAAAGAAGGAAGGTGAAGAGCTAGCTATATAAAGAGCATTCCAGGAGGAGGGTTGACACACCTTGGAAGGCGTTTGGGCACAGGAGTGGTCGGAGCGCGGATTAACACCAGAGTCCTATCAGGTGTGTAACTCTCTACTCTAGTTGTAGAGCGGCAATGCCGGTGCCGGCCACGGCAATAGTAGCCACACGAGCGCATGAGCGCGCACGTGTGGGGCTTCACGCGATAGTTGAGGCCATAAGTAGTATTCTTGTGGGTTGGGGCCGCTTGGGCGCGATGGGCCAAAGTGGGCCCAATGGGCCCGTGGGCCCTTATGAGTAAATTGTTCTATTGTGTAGTATATAGTGAACTAGACTAGGTGCAACTTATATACATGGCTAGATTTGTGCTAGGTGGGCCACACGAGCGTGTGGGTCCGAATGGGCCGGAATCGAGTTTTAGGCCCAATCGTCCGCAGACGAATTTAAATGGTAGCCGAGTCGCTGGGGGTGACATTTGGGCCTTTGGGTAAGGACATTGTAGTCAAGAAAATTACAAAAATACCCTTAGTGGGTAAATTACTAAAATACCCCAAGGGTATATTACTTAACATACCCTTAGTGGGTAAATTATCAAATACCACCGATGTGTAAATTACGAAAATGCCCTTGGTGGGTAAATTACCGATATACCCTTGGTGGGTAAATTACTAAAAATGCCCTTGGTGGGTAAATTACCGATATACCCTTGGTGGGTAAATTAAGAAAATGCCCTTGGTAGGTAAAATTACTGCTATACCCTTAGAGGTTGATTAGGGTGATTATGTTGTTTTATGTCTATCTTATTATGATGGTAATTCATGTTATACTTATATTTGATATATGTCTAGCATACATGACATAACGCATACACTAATTATTATGTCATATTGCATGGGTTATATGAGTGGAGGGGACAAAGTGATATTCGTGTCGACGGGCACCAAAGGTTTGGTACCACATTGTGACTACGGTCACCAGAGGTTTGGCACCTCGGAGGTTTGGCACCTCATAGCGACTCGTCCCTCGTGGTTAACACCACCGTGGGTTGGCCCCACTTTTGAGATATGGGATCGCCGCCAAAGGATTTGGTATCACACGTGGGTTGGCCCCACGATGGATTATTAGTGACTTTGAGTCACCAAAGATTTGGTATCACATTCGTGTCTCCGGACACCGAGAGGTTTGGCACCTCATAGCGCCTCGTCCCCGGTGGTTTGGTACCACAAAGGGGTTGGCCCTACGATAATACAACGGGATTGACGCCAAAGATTTGGTATCACACGATGGGTTGGCCCCATCACTATTATTTGTGACTTCGAGTCACCAAAGTGGTTTGGCACCACAATATTGATGAATATCGTGTCCTTGGACACCAATGGTTTGGCACCACCAAAGGTGGTTTGGTACCACACGGGTAGAAAAAGGAGTTGCGGATGGCTAGGTTTGGGTGCATGATATGCATACTTTCATATGAAATTGTGTAAGGGCTCGTTGGATGGGGATTTACACACTGAGTCTCGATGACTCACCCCTTAGTTAAATTTTTGCGGGTAATCATTAGATCGCGGATTTGGGAGCCGAGGTGGACTCGTGGAGGCTATACATATGTTTACTCGTAAAATTCGCTTCTTTTATTTGGACTTATTTTTATTTGAGTTTTTGTTATGTAATAAGGCCTTGGGTATTTTATTTGGTTTCAAATTTTCAATTTGCTTATTACTTATTATTAAATGATCAATATGGGATTTTCCTAAAATGATAATAAACCATTTCTTATTCAAAATTACTTAAACTCGATTTCTCACCACAACTATAAAGAATATGAGCTTTTTAACGAATGCACAGTTTTTAGACATTCCTTTCATGTGACATGCCAGATTCGGTCGTAACGTTTAGGTCGGGTTTGGGGTGTTACAAATGTAATCATTACCAAACAAATAAATCTCATATGCATGGAAAAACTTAAATGATCGTGCAAAAGATATACGGCTTTATCAAAATTTTGAAACAAATGTGGATAAGCTTCAAAGTATGCATATGTTTTAAACAGAGTCCTCAAAACAACATTATCATGCGAGTAGCACATCAAATGATATACATAAGCATCACAAGCAGATAGGTGAGAAAGTGCATATGACACTCGAAAGTGAACATCCAAATCTTGCATTGAATCACTCGCACAGGAATCATAAAATTTATCATACACAAAATTCTCTTTGTCAATGAACAAGTCGGATAGATCACCAATCATCATAATGAAACATTCAAACACTTCACGATCTAAATGATGAAAATTAGCAGCATGTGTTCTATCAACATTTAAGGAGAACGAAGTCACCTCAAAATCCTCAAGTGAATTACACATGTGACAAATATGGGCTCTTTCACATAAGGATTATCCAAATTATCAACCATGAAAACAGATAGATCAGAAATAGGAAAAATAGAAAGGTTAAGCAGATCGTGATCTAAATGTTTTGCAACAACCAGTTTATCAACGCAAAGCTTGTCATCATCCGAAGAAAGTAAAATTGCAACAAAAATTTCAATAGACTTACCTTTATGCACGGAAAGACAAAGATCTTTCTTACCTTGGTCGAGCAATACAAACCTTCTTTTCTTGGTATTGTAGTGTAATTGAAGCTTCGCATTCGATTCAACCTTTTTCAAATGAAAGGTGAATTTCATGTACAACCACAAAACTTGCTTAAGGAACGAATAAAAATTGAGAACAAAGTTGACAAAATTCGTTATCTTATTCAGAAGCCAAGTATCGAAACGATAGGAATTTCTCACACACACTTGTTGAGACTTGATTTTTCCACAAAATATACCGGATGATACAAAACATATTGCCGGTTTAAAAATGTGCGTTTGATTATTTAAAACAAAATGAATCAATGGTTTCAAAAAATCAAACATGTTAGACCAATAAGAATTGTGAATATTTAAAATCAAACGATCAAAATTCTTAACATGTTTCAAAGCAGATTTACAAAGACTCAACGATTCCATATTAAATAATGAACAAGTCTCGTAATACCCGCAATCAAACAAATGGGAATTTAAAGAAAAGTCATCATCATACCTTATCGATTCTTGAACATTCGTTACTCCATTTTCATTCTTTGCATCGCAATGATGAAATATACTCGTCTTACCATCATTTAAATTATCACAATGAACCGAGGGATGGTAAATGACGGTATTATCCACATACTCACATTCATTAGAAAAATTTGGTGGAGTCGGAATCGTTTCAAGACACTTACCTTCCTTACCTTCCGACGTAGGCGGTTCAAGATCACATTCAACCTTACCTTTTTCGATCATTTGAAAACATCGTTCTTCCGGGAGGTATTGAAGTTGAAGATCTTTGTGCGATACGTCGGGAATCTGAAATGAAGAAACAGAAGAAGAACAAAAGTCCGAAGAGTTAGCTGAAAAACCACTCTCTTTTTCTTGCTCATCTTGTTCTCGCATTTCTTTTTCCATCTCTTTTTCCACTTCTTTTTCTTTCTCAATTTTTCTTTCTTCATTTTCTTTTTCTCTCATGATTTCTTTTTCCTCTCTTTTATTCTCTTTTTCTTCACTCTCATTTTTATTTTCTTTTCTCTCGATTTCCTTTTCTTTATTTTCTTTTTCATTTGATTTTTCTTTTTCATTTTGATTACAACAAGTGGATGGTGCGAAAGAATCGAAAATACTAGGATTTGTTTCTAAGATCGAAGCGATGTTCTCATAGATATCTTGATCAAATCCTCGTGAGAGATTCTTCGGACCGGACTTCTTTGAATCATAAGAAGTATAACTCATGCTTGCGTATTCATCTTCGTAATAGGCTTCACACTCGTTAGTCGCTTTGTTTCACCTCGAATTCCTCGTCAAATGATTTGAACCACTTCGAGAACGATCTTTCGTAGAGGAATACTTGGACGCATATGAACCATGTTCACTTCCTCGTTGGTAACTTTGAAAAGTTTCAAATTTGTGGTTTGATTCATACCGTCTTGAACTTCTTAAGGAATAAGAATCTCGGTCACAGTCTCTTCTCAAATGTTCTTCGAAAGTATGCCTTCGAGAAAACCTTGACTCCGTCCTTCGACTTGAAGAAAGCCGTTCTTGCCGGTCTCGTACCTCGATTCGATCCAAACGCTCATGCAACTTGTCAAACTTGACATTCATGACTTGTCGCATCCCGTTCAACAAGTATTGATAATCCGATTCTGACAATGCTTCTTGATTCATGTTTATTTTTTGCAAGAAAGATTGTTAAAACAAAACAAACCCTTACCACAAAACTCACAAGTAACTCACAAAGAAAAATCACTCACACTCGTGTTTTACTCGAATATGGTTTTTTCTTTAATGTAGCAGTCGTGCCTTTTACCGTTCGTTCTCGCCTCACAATTTCGTACTTTGTTTCGAAAGACTTATTGCGGCTTGAGTGTCAGTTACAAAATTGGCTAACAAGGGATTGCTGTCGGGTATAGGGGAGGCTGAACAAAAGAAAATTTTGGGTATCGGGTAGGCTAAAACAAAGAAAAATTTTGGGCATGTGTGGCGTGGGGGTTTTGAAGGAGTGGGAGCAAAATTGGATCTCGGTGATCGGAAATAGTAGAAGAGAATGAAAACAAACTTGCAAACTTTCAAAAATTTTCCACACTTCTTTTTTTTATACTCGTATATTTTTTTTTCTTTTTTTCTTTTTTTTTCAATTTTCGTAATTCTTTTTTTTACAATGTCAAACACAATATGCTGAAATACAAGAAAATAAAATTACAAATTTTTTATTATTATTTTACTTACGAACTAACTTCTGGCTTCTCGATCATCGTCCTGCTCCTCGTTTGGTAGCTCTGATACCAGATGATACAGTCCGCCTCGGGAAGAGTCGAAAAGTATGCGAGTTGCCCAATCGTCTACGAGGAGTAAATCAATCCTTCGGTAATAATGAGAAAATATGGAAGAGTTGCGGAAGCTTTTAAGTGAATTTATTTAGCAGATGGTTTAAGTTAGGAATGGAGGTGTGAGAAATGAAGGGAACAGTTTTAATAAATAATAGGATAGGTTCGGGAATAATGGAAGTAAAGGGAATGATGTTTGATGGTTCGGTTTAAGGAAAAGTAAATAAGTAATGATAAAATGATATTTGATGGAGATGGATAGAATTGAACTTAAACAAAGAATCGATTCAACACTAAGGAAGTGTCACCCCGGGTTCTATATTTGTTTAAGGTGGTAATATGGAAGTCGATATGGACCAATGACCCATTACTTAGTGAAGTAAGAACCAATGGTATAACGGTATGGATGAGAAACGACTGACGCCACAAGCAAAGCTTGATAAGTCGGGATCGAAACTCGTACGAAAGTTAGAGAGGAGAAATTCTCACTCGGTGAACAAATGTTCATATATTTTGAATTAAAGACTTAACTTATTTTACAAAATGAAAAATAATAAGTATTTATAGGCTACTAAAGTGCTAGCCGAATGGTCAAATGCATGGCTTAATGTCTAAGCAAAATTCAGCCATGAATCAACTAGATTGATCTAGAATTAAGACTCCTATCTTGCTGTCCACGTTTAGCCTTTAGAACACAAACAATCCTATTCTAGAAGGCTATATGCAGGCGAAATTAAATGGGTCTTTCGGGAGTTGAAATGTTTCCTTTCATTCAGCCATTGGGACTTGGATAGGGTGCCTTGGAATTTCGAAAAAAAACATGCTCTTAATTGCTGCCTTTTATCATTCACAAAGCAACATTCATTGCATTGTCCATTGCTATCTACGAAAAAGACTTCATAAATTCGTCCCATGCATTCTTCTTTAAATTCGTCCACTAACATGTATCTTAATGGCTATGCACGCATGTTCCAACATCTCCAACAATGCCTTTAATGCTGCTCCCTTTTGTCATTCACGAAACAGCTCCTTAACTCCCTTTGTGGTTCAAGAAATTGCACCTTGAGAAGCTGAGCAAACAGCTCATTAAATGGCACCTCATACATGTAATTGTAGTTGGTTGAATGGCCATTTGGACACCCCAAGCGTCAGCCTTCTTTTGTAGTTCACGAGATGCTCCAGCAGCCTATTAATGATGCCAATACATGCTCCAACAAAACATTAAATCCGGCAAAAAGAAAATGCACGCCTAGGAGATAGGAAACAGCACATTTACTTCGTCTGGGATATGAAACCAGCAACTAAATGCGTTGAATGTTGTCCCACGCATGCACCAACACTTCAATAAATGAAGTATTAGCATGCTGCCGCCCATCTTGCTTCATGGCCTTAAATGTCTTCCTTTAAAGCACCTGCATGTAATAATTTTGGCACATTAAATCCCAGCCACCTAAGACATCATTTAATTCATGTTTTGGGCTGAAAAAATTAAATGAAAATTGATTATTGCTTGCACTAAATTTCAGCTGGAGTTTAAGACACATTAAATGATTAATTCGGCTAGTTAAATTAAATGGTAGCAAACTATTTAATTTGTCCTAATCTAGACATATTGAATATTATCTATTAAATATGCACTAAGTATGACTTACTTAAACTTATTAAATGCAGCAAAATAACTAAGACCAATTTTAATTATGTCCAAATTTATTTAAAGTACTTAAAATCTAAAGATTCAGCTCAATGAGCTGGACGCGAGCTCGAGTGAGCTCAAATCGAGCCAGAATAGACTAGTCCGACTCAATTTGGAAATGCACCAAAGTGCATATCAACTTCACGGCACTTGGGCATTAAATTCGAGCTCCATAAATTTGAGAACCGTTGGTGCCCCTGGCGTGCCCGTATCAAAACTCAAAATCGAACGATCAAAATTCTTGACGTGCTTCAAAACAGACTTACAAAAACTCAAAGATTCCGTATTAGACAATGAACAAATCTCGTAATAACCACAATCGAACAAGTTGGGATTAAAAGAAAATTCATCTTCATACTTACTCGAGTCTTGCACTTGTTGGACATTCGGTACTCCACCGTCACACTTTGCAACACATTGATTTTTATGAGATAAACTCGTCTTACCATCTTTTAAATCGTCACACTTAATCAAAGAATGGCAATTAACGAAGCTATCCACATAATCACAATCATTCGAATAATTTAGTGGGGACAGAATTTTTTCAAAACATTTACCTTCCTTACCTTCTGGCTCGTGTGATTCAAATTTACCTTTTTCAATCAAAGAAAAACGTCGTTCGTCGGGAAGATATTGTAGTTGAAGGTCATCGTGCGATTTATTGGGATCTTGAAATGAAGAAACAAAATAAGAAAAAACTTCAAATGAGTTAGTTAAATCAACTCTCTCTTTTTCTCGTTCTTCTTGTTCTCTCGTTTCTTTTTCAACATCTTTTTCTCTTTCTTTTTCAATTTTCTTTTCAATCTTTTCTTCTTTCTCTTTTTTAAGCTCTTTTTCTTCACTCTTAAATTCTTTTTCGATTTCGTTACAACTCGTAGATGTTGCAAAAGAATCAAAAAGAGAAGGGTTTGACTCAAAAAAGAAGTCATTTTCTCGTAAAAATCATTTGCTATCCTTTGTGAAAGGTTCTTCGAATGGGACTTCTTTGAATCATATGACGAATAAATCGTGCTTTCGTGTTCATCATCGTAGTTGGCTTCAAACTCGACATATGCTTGGTTTCGCTTTGAATTCCTTGTCGAATAAGACTCATGATTTGAACTACTTCGAGAACGATCTTTCGTGGATGAATTCTTTGACGTATATGAACCATAATCTCGATCGAAATCTCTTCTTGAATTCTTTAAAGAGTAGGAGTCATAGCTGGAATCTCCTTGTCGCGAAATCGATGCCGAATGGGAATCACGTTTGGACTTCTTCAAGTAGTATTCGACAGTATATCTCCGTGGGGTTCTCGGGTCTGTTTTTCGACTTGAAGTGTCTCGTTCATAGAAGGCTCCTTTTTCCACACGATCTAATCTTTCGTGCAACTTGTCGAATTTGGAAATCATGACTTTTCGCATCCCGTTCAACAAGTATTGATAATCAGATTCTGTCAACGCTTCTTGATTCATGTTTATTTTCTGAAAAGAAAGATTGTTAAAACAAAACAAAAACCTTACCACAAAAAACCTCACAAGTCACTCGGAAGAGAAAATTCACTCCACTCATGTTTACACTCAGAATCGACTTTTTTCTTTAATGTAACACTCATGCCTTTTACCACTCAGTCTCGTCTCACAATTTTGTACTTTGTTTCGAAAAGACTAATCGCGGCTTGAGGGTCAGTTTCAAAAATGGTTAACAAGGGATAATGTCGGGGATAGGGAAGGCTGAACAAAAGAAAATTTTGGTATGGATATGGTGTTGGGATGGAAAGGATGAAGATGGTAGGGGGTTTTGAAGATCGGGTAGAAAGGATGAGAACACAAAAGCTTGCAAAAACTTATCACACTTCTTTTTTTTTTCTTTTTTTTTTTACTCAAATTTGTTTTAACTTCGATTTTTTTTCGTTTTTTTTTACTTCAAAAACACTAAAATGAAATACAAGAAACAAAAATTAAAACTTGAATTTTTTTTTATTTTTTTACGAACTTTTTTTTCAAAACTTACGAACTAACTTCCGGCTTCACGTCGTCGTCAAAAACTCCTCATTTTATAGCTCTGATACTAGATGATACAGTCCGCCTCAGAAAGAGTCAAAATGTATGCAGATTGCCCAATCGTCTACAAAGAGGAAAATAAGCCTTCAGAAAATAATAGAAAATATAGTTAAATTTGTGGAAGCTATTGAATGAATTTGTTAAGATAAGGGAAAATGATGGAAGTGATTTGAATAGGGAAGAATTAGGTTCGGCTAAGGTTGATAGGAAGAAGATGGAAATCAGTTGAATAGATTCAAATAGGGATAGATGGATAGAAGATAGTTAGGTGATAGTTTGGTGGAAATGAAGAGTATGACTTAAACACAAAAATGATTCAACACACAAAGATGTCACCCTGGTTTCTATAGTTGTTTAAGGTGGACGATGGAAAATGAAGATGGACCAAAGACCAGTTACTTATCAAAGTAAGAACCAATGGTATAGATAAATGGAAGAGGACGTTTGACGCCACAAGCAAGCTTGATAATCAAAACAAAACTCGTACGAAAACGAAGAGGAGATAAACTCACTCAAATGAACAAGGTTCATATAATATATTCAAAGTTCAATAATCAAAAGTCTTCATCTTACAAATGAAAGTTAGCAAATATTTATAGGCTAATGATAGGGCTAGCCGAATGGTCATGAAGCACTTAATGACTAAATTAATTTTCAGCCATAATTTGCCGGAAAAATCTAGAAAGAAAACCACCAAACTCCATGGCTAAATTTGGCTAATTAGTAGCCAAATGGACAGCTTCTAGATGAGTGAAGTCACTTGGAAAATGAAGGCTTGTGGACATGTCCTTGTTCAGCTTCTTGGGACGCCAAAAGCCACCTTAGTTGAGAAGGAAATGAGCTGATTGTATTTGGACAGCAAGGGCACTCCAATGGACGTTTTCTAGAAGGATGAATGTGCAAGAATTAACTCAAAATTCGTCCAAGTTAATGGGCAGCCTTTGGGAAAGTCAAGGGGCATTTTTCTAGAATGGGAAATGTATTTTTAAGCCCTCAAAGATGCATGCAGCAGCTAGGTACGTCCCTTGCCTTAATTAGGCTCTTAAAATGACACCTTTTGATGAAAAATTAGCAACCAAACAGCCCTTGAATTTGTGCAGCAAATGTGAACATCATTGATGTGCATTGGGGAGACATTCAGCCACCTTGGTGTCTTGAATGGGCTGGTGCATTTTTGGATGAATAGGTGTGTTTGGAGATTCAAAAATGAACAGCCAACATGCATGTTCCAGCCGTCCCATGCACCTCCAAGATTCATTGATGTATTCGGCCAAGTACATTGCACCTAGGTGCATGTATCTCCTTAAATGTGCTCCATAGATTCGGCTGAACCTAGAAAGACCATGAATTCACATTAAATCAAGCCAAATCAGCTGAATATAATTAAATACATGCTATGGACACATTAATGGACATTTTAGACAACTTAAAGACACCATTAGGACACATGCTAAATTCGGCAGCCCCTAATTAAACTAGAAAAATCTGCACATTAATTTTAACTTTAAAACATCTTAAAACATGTAATAAAATGTGACAAATTAATTTAGTCTTACAAAAATTAAATCCAACACTAAATTAATTATTTAGACACATTTAATTTGCTGTAGGAAAATAAATAAATTAAAACTCAATTTATTTAAAACATTATAATTATGTAATCAGCTCAAGGAGCTGGAGCGAGCTCGAGTGAGCTCAAATTGAGCTCGAATGAGCTAATCCGGCTCAATTTGGAAGTGCATGAAGATGCACATGAGCTCCACGGTATTTGGGACTTGGGCCTCGAGCTTCATCAACTTGAAAATCGGTGGTGCCCCGGGTGTGCCTGTATCATTTTCTCTCTTCGGGACCTTCACCCTTTAACAGAGTGCCGTCACAAGGTGGGGAAGGAAGACCCTTCCACCTACCCATGCTTATTTTTTTACACTACAAAATACCATATAATAGAACAAATCGAAAGGTATTAACATTAGAAACATTTAACGCTGGTGCAATTCTAGTGCATATAAATTGCATCCACATTTTGACTACCAAAAACATAATTGCTTGATTGAGATTAGTCAAGATTACAATATTTGGCCTATGGTTCCATATTCCTCTACCTTAAGTCAAGTATTTAACAACGTCACCCATTTCTATGTCGCTAAATACAGTTAAGCCAATATTATCAAGGAAATCTTTTTCATAGTAAGGGACATCATAAAACTCACATATTTGTCTAGGGGTAATCAATACTTCTTCACCTCATACCGTTACAGTACCCCAAATTTCACCTTGCCTTTTTCATGTTTCTTGATCTCTAAAAGAGGTGTAAAATTCTTGTACTACAAGTATAATCACATTTTACTTAGGAGTGACACAAAATTGCTCCCAACGATGGTACCTGACTAATGTCCAAATTTCTTTGCAAAGAGCCATTGATGGTTCGAACCCTGGCTCTTATATAAAAGTCTTTCCTTGTAATTCGAGAAAACATTTTTCAGCATTTGGATGTTGGAATTTTTGAGGGTTCGATACCACCGGAGTTTTTTTTTACATTAACTTTCCTATTCTTTCTAGGAGGCATGTTCAATATTCAATACCAAAGCAACCAATTGAAACCAAGCAATAATCGATAAAACAATAAAAGTGAGTAGAAGAATGCTTAATCTCTTTTGACATCATTGTTGTGTTTTTTCCAACTATTGGTGATGTTTCTGTACCTAAGTAGAGCTTAAAATAGTGATGGAGGCTAATGGATTTAAGGGTTTGATAGAAAGGGGTTTTGAAAGTTGAGATTATTTTAAGACGTTTAGTGTTTAACGAGGGTTGGGGTAATGAGTTAAGGTGTTTTTAAGTTAAAAATAAGGGTTTTTTAGGTGTAAAAACCAAGTAAAATAAGAACTAAACCATCGGGTTGCGCAATTGGGTCAGGTCAACCCTGCAGAAAATTGCATCGATGTCGCGACACAGGGGCTTCGTGTCGTGACATCCCTAGTAGTTGGTTGTTGTCACGACATCGAGGTTCGATGTTACAACACACTCTAAAATTTTGAAATTCTTGGTAAACTTTCTTTGGTGTCGCGACACAGGGGTTCCATGTCGTGACATCGAGTTAGTTTTCTCGATTCCTTCAATTTTTTCCTTGGTGTTGCGACACGAGGTTGCCATGTTGCGACACCGACTCTATTTTTGCCCAAAATTTCAATTTCTAGAGTGTCTTAGTTCCTATAAAATGTAAATTTGATACAAATTAGAATTTAGACTAAATAGTGAGTTAAATATATAATAATTTACACCAAAATAAAGGTTGAACCAAATTGCCAGGTTTTACTATCGGATTCGTCTGATAGCTCATTCAATTACACGAGGATGCTTTTCCTATTTTATTTTTATTAGTATTAGCCCAGCACCCAGCACCCATCATGTCATTCTGCTCTTCCTAGTTTATCTCACTTTTTGAATTTACACTTTCGTCCTGCATTGATTATCAAAAACTTTTTTCACAAATCGTGGCATATAGCTACTTTTAAAATCAAGTAATAATGTAACAATCCTAAACATTTTGTACAATCCTTGCTCTGCAAGAAATTCTAGAGATATTTTCCATACCTACTTCAGAAAACCATTTTTAATGAACTCATCCAAAGAAAGGGGTTTCCCAGGGATTACCTCAAACAGCCTGATTAGGGAATATTGTGAACCGTATAACTTGGTTGCTTGTTCCAGAGACCTTTAGGTTTTTCTACAGGTCCAGTTATAATTTTATTAGGTGATTCTAGTAGGAATCGAGTACTTCGTAGTTCCTTCAACTTCTTCCCTGTGTTTATTGTTGGTACTACTTGTCTACTGATAGCTTTGAAATAATAGCTTCCATCAATATATACTTTTTCGATATTCATCAATATCCGAAAGATCCCTAGATTGTCAAACTTGTGAGGTGTCAGATTTAAGCTCAATATTTTGCAGAATATATTCATATTATAGGTTCCCTCAAAAGTTGCATGGTTGTCCCTACTTTCTTCCACAAGTTTTCGAAATTCCAGGTATTCCTTCATTGAGTTAACAAGGATAATAATTCCCTCTAATAGTTGGGGTGGATTCATAGCATGAATGCCCTTTTCTAAATTTTGATCTTGTTCGTTCTTTCCATCGAGAAGACTTGACATTGTTGGAAGGGTGAATTGGACTCCTGATTTATTCGTGTACCCGATCACTATTTCCTTAACGGACACTACCTCTTCCTGAGTAACATTTTGTGGTGTTATTTCTCCAAGCTTACCTTGGTACCCCTCCATTCTAAGAGCTATTCAACTATTCGAGGGTTCCCTCTCTCTGTACACGTTTACTAATAAGTTTCCTTCTTTGTCCAGGTTTTGGGCTTGCTCATACTGGTGACTCATTAGATTTATGTTCATGCTTATGTCACAACCTCGCAAATTAGTTGGATTTTCCCCTGAAAATTGACTCAGTTCTAGCTTGAGTAAGGCTAATTTTCCTGATCTCCCATTCCTCATAAACTCATTCCTCGTAAATTTCATTGTCATAATCCTGCTCCTCATCCAACCATATGTAGTCAAAGTTGTCAGTAATGTGTCAGTAATGTTAATAACTAAATAAATGAACTAATGGTCGTATCTATAATTTAGGTACTTCCTAATTATTCTATTTTAAGTGCAAAAATTAAAATCAATCTAGTGACGTTGCCTCCCCAGCAACGACGCCAACAACTGGATCACCTCCGGACGTACCAACGTCTAGAGTAGAAATCCTACACAAAATATGTTCGAAAGGCGGTGTTCGCAAGTATATGGATCAAGTTGTAGTATAGTTACAACAAAATAGGTGAATACTCCGATAATCATACCCAAGGGAAGCGAGCACTAAATTAATCCTAATATAAACACAAATAGATCTAATTAATTCTTTAAATACATTATATTACAAATAAATATAAATAGAGATTTTTGGGGTTTTTATAATAATAAAGACAATATCATAAATAAAGAAGCGTCGGGAAATCAGTAAGTAAACATTATCAAATCTAAGCATAGGTGATTAGCTTGCTTCAGTAATCATAACCAACTGTAGCTTTGGGCTTCTCATTCAATCAACTAGTCGTTACCTTAGCAGGATCTTCTGAACTTCCACTAGATTAACGAGTTGGCAAGAACTACTTATCTTTCAACCTCACGGTCCAAACCGGTTTGAGGCTAAGATGTTTACGGATAGGTCATACCAATTTTTGGTTAATTCCCACCTAAATGGCTCCTAGGATTGTCATGTAACACCCCCAACCCATATCCGTCGCCGAAACAGGTTTACGAGGCATTACCAAGGAGAACAGAACACTTACAGATAATTTGAAATCATTATCGTTCAAATACCGAGACTAATTATAAACGTTCATTTAACGGACCTTCGAGGTCCAAATCATGCATTAAGATCGGGTCGAGACTCAACCGGATCCTCAAGAAAATTTTTCGCGACTTTTAAATTTTTTCTCGCATATAAGGGTTACACACCCATGTGACTGGGGACACACAGCCGGACCATACACCTATGGGGTAGATCACTTGTCACACACGGCCTAGACACACGCCCGTGTCTACTCGTGTGGACGAAAATTAGGCTATTTTCGAAGCCATATTTCTCACTCACTTGATCCTTTATCTTTACCAACATTTTAATACAGTCAAGAACCAACTTAAGATATTCAACCAAGCCTTATACTTATTACCATTTGTTAGTCGTACACTTCATATAAATAACAAGAAACGTATGTAGGCTCAATTCTTATTAAATTCCTCTTATACCTATACTTTTTCACATTAAGTATTCATATCACATAAAATAGTCATACCTCTGTATTTCATATACATTTTCATAACAATTTGTCTTGGTTTCTTACTACTTCATATTTGAGTTCTACTCATCAAATCATTTGAACATCATCTTTACACACATAGTACACTTGAGGTGTCCAGTTCTATAATTATGAATAAACACATTTATCAAACATATTCCATGTTTTTATATATCACAGTCTCATATTTCCATGTATCAAGTACCATCATTTCCTCGTATTTTAGACAAATACGTGTAACAATTCATAAACATGAAACTCACTAACTCTTCCTGCCAATCACAATTTAAATTGACAAATCACTTATTGAGTCCAATTTCAATGTTCACTAAAAATTATCATATAAATTTGGATGTACGTATCCACCAATAGATTCCATGTACATATATCATCATCTCAAATTTCCACATACATTTACTTTCCACATTATGAACTCAAATAACATATACAAGATATACCAATGTATTTCAAGTACGTTTTCATAATATTTCATTTCGAATTCAGATTATTTCATATTAGAACTTTTCTCATTAACTCATTTGGAATATCAATTCATACGGATAATACACTCAAGGTGTACAAATATATAATCATAAATGAACTCATTCATCAACCAAGATTTATGTTCATGTCTCATCAAATCTTATTTTCTTATATCACATAATTCCATGTAACACTTACCAAACTTTGTCAAATTAGTGAACGTCTTACAGAATTGGTCTGCACCGGTATGCACTGAATTTCAGTGATAATCACTGATGTCATAGCATAGTTATTGTCTTTTCACTAGAATGACATAGCTTAGCTATGGTCTTACATCTTCACTATCATTATGCCATGGTGAAACCATGGACTTATCCGTCAATTCATCACTTTTCACTAGAATGCCATAGCCCAGCTATGGACTTATACGGATATCACTTATCACTTGTAGCCGAAGCTACCACTTATCATTTGTAGCTGAAGCTACCACTATTCACGTGTAGCTAGAGCTACCACTTTTCACTGATCAGGTAGCCGAAGCTACCACTTTTCACTTATCACATAGGAGCTCACTCTCGAGCTATTCACATTCACGGGTCCGCTCACAGAAGCTGTCGGTCATACGTAACTACTTAGTGCTGCTCACACAAGCTGTTAGGAATCCGCAACACATGCTGAATTACCCAGCCACTGGTAGAACTTATAAGACCAGCACCCATTTCACATAGTCACAAATCTCGGTCCGCTTCACACAAGTCGCTTCGGTCATGACGAGCTACACTGCAGTCGCTTCACACAAGTCGCTCGGGTATCCATAACACATGCCAGATAACTCAACCACCGGTAGAACGTACAGACTAGCACTCGGATCACTTATTTCACTTAGTACAATGCCATGGACTTATTACACTTAGCACAATCCCATGGACTTATTTCACTTAGCACAATGCCATGGTTTAACCATGGTCTTTTACCGTCAATTCATATTTCACTATGCAACGATCGTGATCGATCTTGCATTTTTACTCAATTCGAACATTTACTGAAATTTCCACAATTTTATCAAATATATGATAGTGGTGCTTAATTAACACAAATCAACAACATTTATCAACATACGAACTTACAAATTCAATTTTTATATCATAACGATAATCACAATTTCATAGTAAATATTCGAAATAAAACATTATATCATCTCTAATTTAACATTTATCGATTATAATCGGGCATGTGATCAATTTATACACAAGTCATTCATATATTTTTCCTCCTCCTCTTCTCCATCCACATCCTTAGTATAAATAACACACTTGTAAGTAACATTATCTATAATTTTCACTATTTACTTATATGGATATTCAAGCTGTCCATCCGTGTCACAGTCGCTAAATTATTTTTATCTTGAGCTACAGAACTCCAAATTAAGATCCGCTAATTTTCCCTAAAACTAGACTCACATATATTCTTACCATAAAATTTCAGAATTTTTTGTTTAGCCAATAAGTATAGTTTATTCTTTAAAGTCACCCATATTCTGCTGTCTGTCACTAAAAATTAGTTATCTCCTTGTACGGGATTCAAATGATGTTCCTGTTTGTTTCTCTTGAAAATAGACTCATTCAGAATTTTAAAAATAAAAATTTAAGCCCCTAATTATTTTCATCCTATTTTTGATGATTTTCCAAAGTCAGAACAAGGGAACCCGAAATCATTCTGACCTTGTCTCACAAAATTTATTATATCTCATGATTCACAATTCCATTGTTTACACCGTTTCTTCTATAAGAAACTAGACTCAATAAGATTTAATTTAATATTTTATTCATCCTCTAATTAGATTTCTAAAATTTTTGGTGATTTTTAAAAGTTAGACTATCACTCTGTCTAAAATCTGTTTTAGCGCAAAATGTTGATTTTCATTTTGCCCCAAATTTCACAAGATTCATACAATTCAAGATTTGCTCAATTAACCCCTCAATTGAGCTAATTTTTCTCAATTAATACTTTATTCTATCATTTTAAACTACTTCATAACCCTTGGAAATCAAAACTTTAGCACTAAACCTTAATTCCAAACTCTTTCACTATTATGTCCTAAAGTCAATTTCCATCAATTTTACTTGATAAAATCATCATATATCAAAATTAAAGCTTCAATTCTATGTTTATTCATCATATGCTTCCAGAACTCATCCATAGAAACTGTAACACCCCAAACTCGGCCTAGAAGTTAGGCCCGAATCTAGCGTGTCACATTGAGGTGTTTTTCGAAAACCGTGTTTTCATTAAAAACCCTTCTTGATATTCAAAAACTAAAGTCCCAATTTTGCAATTTTATTAATAATCGACATTTATTAAGAAGTCATTACCTTCAAAACCTTGTTCGATGTGGAAGCTTAATTTAAAACAATTGACTTATGAAAACGTGATATTTACAACTCAGTTGCGAAAGCGTAGTGTTTTGAAAACAGATATTGTTTTGGGAAAACCGCGAATCAATGTTGAGCAGATTTAAAACCAAATAAACTAAAAATCCAAAACTAAAAACCGGAGTTTAAGAGAGGCCTTATTACAACCCAATAAGAAAATGATTAAAATAAAGTAGAATAGAATACTAAAAATTCAAAGCTGCTCGTAGTGTGGCTACCCCCGAGTCCTCCAGTACGTCGAACTGCCTACTGAGGATTACCTGATAGGAATCTGAAGCTAATCCGTGCTCCGAATGCTCCTATGCCCAACGCCAACCAGGTATGCCTCCTCTCCTCATAGACAGCTCCATTTATAGCCAGCTTCTCACCTTCCCTCTTACTAGCTTTCCAATGTGGGATCCCTCCTTCAGTAGAGTTTAAATCCAACACAAACTCTTGCCGCCCCAACTTAGCAAAATAAATATCCCCTTTTGCTACTCATGAGATTCGAACCTGTGCTCCTCAGAGCATAATCTACGCCGCTAGCCACTAGGGCCACAAGCTTCTCTTGTGTCTTAAAGTATGCGCAACTAAATATAAACCTATGGGCCAAAGTCTAAGTTCACTTAAAAATAAATCAAAATGAAATGCAAGCGCCAAGACTTGAACCCAAGCACTCACTTATCCCCTTAATGACGCCTTGCCACTAGACCACTCCCTTCCTTGTGTCATTTTCCTCCACATTTTATTCTTAAAGCCTACTACTAACTCCCAGGGTTTTATTCACCTAAAACCAAAATTTTCCTAAAGCCAGAGTTTGAACCCGGGACTTCATAGAAGCCCTCTAACCTTCCAAAATCACTCACCTAATAAATCCAACTTGCATTAAAGCCGTTCTCTTATTCTCAATAATTTTTAAACGCTCCCGTGCCCAAGGCCCAATGGGCCCAATTCTACTAGGCCCAAATTCGGGTTGTTACAGAAACTTTAAAAATTAGCCATGGAATCAAAAACTAATGACATAGTAAGTTGGACCCAATTGTAAAAGTCCAAAAACTTAGAAATTTCAAGGAGAAAGTAAGAATTAAACTTACATGAAGCTAGAGTATGAAAACCAATTTGAACCTCTCTTCCATGGTCAAGTTTTTTTTGGTGATGAATATGAAGAAAAATGATGAGAATTCTAGATATTCCAATTTGGTCCCATTTTTATTTAACTAATTTTGCAATTTTCCATATATGCCCTTATTTCACCCATTTCCTAATTTTTCTCAGCTATTGCCGCCCAAAATATCTCCTTTGGGCTTATTTGCACTTTAGGTCCTTCCTCATTTGACAATTGAGCTATTTAATCATTCTAGCAACTTTTACACCTTTTTTAATTTAGTCCTTTTTATTTAATTAACCACCCGAACGTCAAAATTTTCTAACGAAATTTTAATACTACCTTATTGACACTCTGTAAATATTCATAAAAATATTTATGGCTCGGTTTATAACACCGAGATCTCGATACCTCTTTTTCTCAATTTCTTGACCAAATAAATCTTTATAAAACACAATTTACTATTTCAAAAATCTTTTAAAAGCTACATTTGGCTTGTAAATATTAAATAATATAATCTACGAATTTACTTGTTGGATTTCGTGGTCTCGAACCACTATTTTCGACATCGCTGAAATTTGGGCTATTATATGTCTAGCCTAGGTTTTATGTTCTTCCTCTCCCAAACAGCTGATCCATTAAGAAAACCCTACAAAACAATTAATTAATCATACCTCCACTCACTGATTCCCCATAAAAGGATTAGTTCCTCATGGATCTCATAAACATGATAAACTTGATATAGAAAATAGACATGAATAATGAATCAAGAGAATACGGTTTTAGAGAAGCCTAAATCGTATTTAAGATAATGTCAAATCCACACAGACTTTGATTAAGTTCCACAAATCAGATCTCCCAATCAAAAACAAATAACAAAAACTAGAAATAATCCTAAAGCCTAAGAAAAAAGAAAACTAAAGACTAAAACTATGAAGAAAATTATACAATATGAAAAGCTGTCCATAAAATGTGTTAAATGAGCCTATTTATAGAATTAGAGTAGTCATCGTCCTTAACACTAGGTCAGTTGCCATTCTCATGCTTAATGTTTGATTGTGCAGACCAAAATGTCCCTAGCTCATAATTATTTCCCATACAGAGTTGATGTCGTGACACACCACATCTTGTGACTCGACATCGAAGGCGGTATGCTCATCTTCAGGGTATCTTCAGGGGTGTCTCGCGACATCCATAGACTGTGTCACGACACCGAAGGCAGTCTTAAAATTCTTCTATTTTTCTCCCTATGTTGTGAAATCCGACTTTCTGTGTTGCAACACAGCGACCAGTATAGAGTTAACACACCTTTTAATGACCTCTTGCACACTAACAAAGCATATTAGCTCACCCTTAAGCCTTATTCGGCCCCTAAGGTCAATAAAAGACTCAAATTACACAATTTATTAAATTTAAATAAAGTAATGAAAACTTAACTAAAATCTAACCAAAGTTCTTGTATTTAAGCTCCTCAAATGCAAAAACTAGTTTAATCTGCTACACCGAATTATGGTAGATGTAACACCCCTAACCCGTAGCCATCGTCGATCTAGGGTTAAAAGGCATTACCGGACAATCAAAAACTTTTACGAACATTTCACATCATAAAGTAAATCAACATCATATCATAGAAAAATACAAGCATATAGTCCCTTAATGAGGTCTACAAGACCTTAGACATGCATTAGAACGGGGTCGGGACTAAACCGAGATCATACAATTTTTTTTTTGAAAATCAAACAATTTTCAAAGTTACAGAGGTCACACGCCCGTGTGGGCACACGGCCTCAGACACGCCCATGTGTTTGAGCTGTGGCAAAACAAAGCATACATACTGACTTGTCCACACAGCCTGAGACACGCCCGTGTGCCTCACCCGTGGTCGACACTAACTTGCACTACACGGCCAGTCACACGCCTGTGTGTCCAGCCCGTTGTCGAGTTTGACTTGTTTTGAAATACAACCACGAAGGACACGGTCGAGCCACACGCCCGTGTGCTCAACCGTGTGGGCAAATATAGGCCATTTACAAGGCCAATTTGCCACCCACACATTGGGTTATACCTACAAGCATTATACCAACTCAAATCATATCTCCAATGCAAACAAAACATACCAAAATGATCATCTTTTCTAACCATTCAAGAACATATCAACCACACCAACTCATGAGCCATTTAGCTCAATCTAATCACAAACATTTCTAAGAATAAACCATTCAAAAACTTACCAATTCATTATGACATCTTTTCATCAATAATATACTAGCTTTGCATCATAAAACTTATCATGAGTTTGTCCATCTCATTAGTCCTTAAACCATAACAAAACTATGCATAATATAGCATAAACTACTCATACACATCATATTCATTACCTAGCCATATCACATGGCTATTTTTACACCTTCAAAACATAACCAAAACTCACTAGACTATACATGCCATACTTATATATATTGTAACAACCCTAACCCGTATCTGTTGTTGGACTAGGGTTACGAGGTATTACCAAATAAGACATCACTCAAAATAGGCATATATATATTTTTTATATAAACAATGTCACACAACTTATTAATCATAGCACATTTATATAAAATTTTATTCAAATAAATATCTAAACCTACTAAGAGCCCAACCATGCTTAATTATCCATATAGTATACTAACATTTAAATAATTAAACATTAATCATAGTCCTGCACCATTTCACAACCAATATACTATCCCTTTTATTAAAATTATATGCACATGTAAACGTATCATTTAAATCATTTTAAATACAAATGGCTATCAAGAATTCAATCAAATCGCTTACTAACTAATAAGCCAATATAAATATATACATATCAAATCACTCAAGTAATCACAAATACACATTCGGCCAATCATATTATCTTCCATACAAACTAATTCAATTATATTAATCATTAACTTATAATTTAAGACTTAACTCCAAATATATTCCAAATTTACAAATCATATACTTATAAAATCCATGACTAACCATAAACAAATCCTTAATAAAGAATACCATTATTTCAATTAAGCATATCCGAATATATGCAAATACATACATAATTCCTTATTCAAATTCCTAAACCGATTGCATATATACATGCCTACATGATTTTTTTTTATTCGAATTCCTGTCATATTATAAATCCAAATCGATCATGAACATATCCATTATTTCACAAACCACAATTACATCTAACAATCACCAATTTCACAAACTAATTATAAAACCAAATTCATTTATAACACATTTAAAACACCTATCATAATTTCATGTCATAGCCGAATACCCATACTCTTAACACTATCAATTCAAACACAATTATCAAGAGCTTATTGATTATTATAACCTCATACTTATCTGTTACATTCGAACATATGTGTCATCGTACCAAATAATATCAACCACAATACGTATATACACTTTCAACCTTAGTCTTTTTAAATAAACAAATCAAACCATCACTTAATCACCACCAAAATATCTATATGTATACATTCGATTTTGTGACATCTCTTAACTAAATTCAATCCATCATACAAAGTATAGCCGATAAACATGTATCAATCACATACCCAAATTCAATTTGTCTAGCTTTAAAACATAACACATACTTACTTATTATGAACTTATACCATAATCAATATGCATACGTATAAACCTAATTCCAATGACCATCTCCAACCTCAAGCATGAAAACCAATTCAACCAAAAGAAGATAAGCCATTTTCGCATGGCTATTAGTTACATTCAAAAGTACATAATTTGTATTCAACCTTTTTTACTATGCTATACATGCTATATATTCGAAATTATCATAGAAAAATACCAAAGAAAGCTGTCGATAGTGTGATAGTCCTACTGACGATCCCCGAGTATGTAACGTATCCAAAATCTATAAAACAGAGATAGACAGAAAAACACAAAGTAAGCTATTTAAGCTTAGTAAGTCAACAGCGAAGTAATATCAACCAACTTAACAAAATCAAATATACAAAGTTTGTAACATCCCAAACCCAACCCAAAAGCCGTGACCGAAACTGGTATGTCACATGGGAATAATAATTTGTATGTAATTTCATGTATTGCAGAATGTTAGAAAGTTCATTTTTAAAATCATCAAGTTTAACAGTCCATTTGAAAACTTGGTAATTATTTAGTGAAAATTCTTATATAGCCAAATTCTTGTGTTTAGGTGACGTTTGAAATCTCTGTTACATTAAACAAATCACGAGGTTTTGAGAAAAACCCCTTTTTATTTCATTCTATTCAGAAAATGTTTGATCGATCAAGTTTGTGATATTAACGTCTTAATAATTAAACCATAATTAAAAACCAAAATAAAAGTGGCCTTATTACAAATCAAAAACCTCCAAAGGTAGCAAACGATAAATAAAATAAAGTTTTAATTGAATATGTAACATCCCGAAATTGGGCCTAGTAGGATTGGGCCCAATGGGCCTTGGTTTAAAATTTTTGAGAATGGCATTAATACAAGTTAGACTTATTAGGTAAGTTATTTTGGAAGGTTAGAGGGCTTCTATGAAGTCCCGGGATCAAATATTAGCTTTGGGGAAATTTTTGTTTTAGGTGAAAAAAAACCCTGGAAGTTGGCAGGTAGGCCTTAAGAATAAAATGTAGGGAAAAATGACACAAAAGGAGTGTGTGGTGTAGTGGCAAAGTGACGCCACATAAGAGACAAGGGGGTGACGCCACAAGGAAGGAAGGAGGTCCGAGGTTCAAGTCTTGGCTTTTGCATTTTGGTTTTCTTTTTACTTGGACCTCAGAATTTGGCTATAGATTTATATTTAGTTGCGCATGGTTTTAGACACAAGAGGAGCTTGTGGCCAAGTGGCTAGCAGCGTGGATTATGTTGCAAGGGAGCCTGGGTTCGAATCTCATGAGAAGCAAAGGAGTATTTATTTTGCGGTCTGGACGGGAAGAGTTTCAGTTGAATTTAAACTCTACTGACGAAGGGATCCCACATCGGAAAGATACAAAGAAGGAAGGTGAAGAGCTAGCTATATAAAGAGCATTCCAGGAGGAGGGTTGACACACCTTGGAAGGCGTTTGGGCACAGGAGTGGTCGAAGCACTGATTAACACCGAGTCCTATCAGGTGTGTAACTCTCTCTACTCTAGTTGTAGAGCGGCAAATGCCGGCGTCGGCCACGGCAATAGTAGCCACACGAGCGTGCGAGCGCACGCGTGGGGCTTCGACACGATAGTTGAGGCCATAAGTAGTATTCTTGTGGGTTGGGTCGCTCGCTTGGGCGCGATGGGCGAAGTGGGCCCAATGGGCCCGTGGGCCCTTATGAGTAAATTGTGCGATTGTGTAGTATATAGTGAACTAGACTAGATGGAACTTATATACATGGCTAGATTTGTGCTAGGTGGGCCACACGAGCGTGTGGGCTCGAATGGGCCGGAATCGAGTTTTAGGCCAAATTGTCTGATACGACCGGAAATGGTAGCTGAGTCGCTCGGGGTGACATTTGGGCCTTTGGGAAAGGCCATTGTAGGTGCAAAATTACGAAAATACCCTTGGTGGGTAAATTACCAAAATACCCTTGAAGGGTATATTACGAAAATACCCTTAGTGGGTAAATTACCAAAATATCCCTGAAGGGTAAATTACCGATATGCCCTTGGTGGGTAAATTACGAAAATGCCTTTGGTAGGTAAAATTACGGTTATACCCTTAGAGGTTGATTAGGATGATTATGTTGTTTTATGTCTATCTGATTATGATGGTAATTCATGTTATACTTATATTTGATATATGTCTAGCATACATGACATACCGCATACACGAATTATTATGTCATATTGCATGGGTTATATGAGTGGAGGGGCGTGATATTCGTGTCGACGGGCACCAGTGGTTTGGTACCACATTGTGACTACGGTCACTAGAGGTTTGGCACCTCCAAAGGTTTGGCACCTCATATCGACTCGTCCCTGTGGTTAACACCACCGTGGGTTGGCCCCACTTTTGAGATATGGGATCGTCGCGGTGATTTGGTATCACACGTGGGTTGGCCCCACGATGGATTATTAGTGACTTTGAGTCACCAAAGTGATTTGGTATCACATTCGTGTCTCCTGGACACCGAGAGGTTTGGCACCTCATAGCGCCTCGTCCCGTGGGTTTGGTACCACGATTGGGTTGGCCCCACGATAATACAACGGGATTGATGCGGTGATTTGGTATCACACGATGGGTTGGCCCCATCACTATTATTCGTGACTTCGAGTCACCAGTGGTTTGGCACCACAATATTGATGAATATCGTGTCCTTGGACACCGGTGGTTTGGCACCACCGGTGGTTTGGTACCACACGGGGTAGAAAAAGGAGTTGCGGATGGCTAGGTTTGGGTACATGATATGCATATTTTCATATGAAATTGTGTAAGGGCACATTGGATGGGGATTTACACACCGAGTCTCGATGACTCACCCTTAGTTAAATTTTGCGGGTAATCATTAGATCGCGGATTTGGGAGCCGAGGTGGACTCGTGGAGGCTATACATATGTTTACTCGTAAATTCATTTCTTTTATTTGGACTTATTTTTATTTGAGTTTTTGTTATGTAATAAGGCCTTGGGTATTTTATTTGGTTTCACTTTCAATTTGTTTATTGCTTATTATTAAATGATCAATATGGGATTTTCCTAAAATGATAATAAACCATTTCTTATTAAAAATTACTTAAACTCGATTTCTCACCACAACTATAAAGAATATGAGCTTTTAACGATGCACGCTTTTAGACATTCCTTTCATGTGACATGCCGATTCTGGTCGTAACGTTTAGGCCGGGTTTGGGGTGTTACAATTATGGTATCGAGCCTAGGTTCAAAACTTCTACTGTGGGTTTGGGTTCAAAAAAATGTTTTCAAAAGATGGTTTGGAAAATGGTTTAGAAAAATATATATCTGATTTTTTTAAATATGGCACCCGAGTCTCCTGCACCAATCCGCACCGTAGTTTCTGATACTTTGCTTGGTTATATGCTCGTATTTTGAATATCTATTCTGTGTGTTTGGGTTGGATGTGATGTTCGGATATAGAGTTGATTGCGTCATTTAAATATTTATCCCTTTAGGGTTATTGGAATCGAGTGCGCGGCGTGAGCACAACGTTGTAGGTTAGGTGGTGCAATGTTCTGTAGTTGGAAATTTCGAGGACGAAATTTCTTTAAGGAGGGTAGATTTGTAACATCCCGAAATTGGGCCTAGTAGGATTGGGCCCAATGGGCCTTGGTTTAAAATTTTTGAGAACGACATTAATACAAGTTAGACTTATTAGGTAAGTTATTTTGGAAGGTTAGAGGGCTTCTATGAAGTCCCGGGATCAAATATTAGCTTTGGGGAAATTTTTGTTTTAGGTGAAAAAAAACCCTGGAAGTTGGCAGGTAGGCCTTAAGAATAAAATGTGGGGAAAAATGACACAAAAGGAGTGTGTGGTGTAGTGGCAAAGTGACGCCACATAAGAGACAAGGGGGTGACGCCACAAGGAAGGAAGGAGGTCCAAGGTTCAAGTCTTGGCTTTTGCATTTTGGTTTTCTTTTACTTGGACCTCGAATTTGGCTATAGATTTATATTTAGTTGCGCATGGTTTTAGACACAAGAGGAGCTTGTGGCCAAGTGGCTAGCAGCGTGGATTATGTTGCAAGGGAGCACGGGTTCGAATCTCATGAGAAGCAAAGGAGTATTTATTTTGCTATGATGCAGACGGGAAGAGTTTCATTGAATTTAAACTCTCTCGACGAAGGGATCCCACATCGGAAAGATACAAAGAAGGAAGGTGAAGAGCTAGCTATATAAAGAGCATTCCAGAGGAGGGTTGACACACCTTGGAAGGCGTTTGGGCACAGGAGTGGTTGAAGCGCGATTAACACCAGAGTCCTATCGGTGTGTAACTCTCTACTCTCTAGTTGTAGAGCGGCAAATGCCGAAGTGCGGTCACGGCAATAGTAGCCACACAAGCGTGCGGCGCGCACGTGTGGGGCTTCGACACGATAGTTGAGGCCATAAGTAGTATTCTTGTGGGTTGGGGCTGCTTGGGCCGCGATGGGCCGAAGTGGGCCCAATGGGCCCGTGGGCCCTTATGAGTAAATTGTGCGATTGTGTAGTATATAGTGAACTAGACTAGATGGAACTTATATACATGGCTAGATTTGTGCTAGGTGGGCCACACGAGCGTGTGGGCCCGAATGGGCCGGAATCGAGTTTTAGGCCCAATTGTCCGATACGACCGGAAATGGTAGCTGAGTCGCTCGGGGTGACATTTGGGCCTTTGGGAAAGGCCATTATAGGTGCAAAATTACGAAAATACCCTTGGTGGGTAAATTACCAAAATACCCTCAAGGGTATATTACTTAAAATACCCTTAGTGGGTAAATTACCAAAATATCCTGAAGGGTAAATTACCGATATGCCCTTGGTGGGTAAATTACGAAAAATGCCCTTGGTAGGTAAAATTACTGTTATACCCTTAGAGGTTGATTAGGGTCATTATGTTGTTTTATGTCTATCCGATTATGATGGTAATTCATGTTATACTTATATTTGATATATGTCTAGCATACATGACATCTTTGCATACACGAATTATTATGTCATATTGCATGGGTTATATGAGTGGAGGGGCGGTGATATTCGTGTCGACGGGCACCGGTGGTTTGGTACCACATTGTGACTACGGTCACCAGAGGTTTGGCACCTCCAGAGGGTTTGGCACCTCATAGCGACTCGTCCTCGTGGTTAACACCACCGTGGGTTGGCCCCACTTTTAAGATATGGGATCGCCGCCGGTGATTTGGTATCACACGTGGGTTGGCCCCACGGATGGATTATTAGTGACTTTGAGTCACCAAAGTGATTTGGTATCACATTCGTGTCTCCCGGACACCGAGAGGTTTGGCACCTCATAGCGCCTCGTCCCTGTGGTTTGGTACCACGATGGGTTAGCCCTACGAGATAATACAACGGGATTGACGCCGTGATTTGGTATCACACGATGGGTTGGCCCCATCACTATTATTCGTGACTTCGAGTCACCAGTGGTTTGGCACCACAATATTGATGAATATCGTGTCCTTGGACACCGGTGGTTTGGCACCACCGGTGGTTTGGTACCACACGGGGTAGAAAAAGGAGTTGCGGATGGCTAGGTTTGGGTACATGATATGCATATTTTCATATGAAATTGTGTAAGGGCACATTGGATGGGGATTTACACACCGAGTCTCGATGACTCACCCCTTAGTTAAATTTTGCGGTAATCATTAGATCGCGGATTTGGGAGCCGAGGTGGACTCGTGGAGGCTATACATATGTTTACTCGTAAATTCATTTCTTTTATTTGGACTTATTTTTATTTGAGTTTTTGTTATGTAATAAGGCCTTGGGTATTTTATTTGGTTTCAGCTTTCAATTTGTTTATTGCTTATTATTAAATGATCAATATGGGATTTTCCTAAAATGATAATAAACCATTTCTTATTAAAAATTACTTAAACTCGATTTCTCACCACAACTATAAAGAATATGAGCTTTTTAACGAATGCACAGTTTTTAGACATTCCTTTCATGTGACATGCCAGATTCGGTCGTAACGTTTAGGCCGGGTTTGGGGTCTTACAGAATACCCTACACATGGCCACCTCGAGTCCAATCCAGCCCAATCCACTGAACTAAGAGTCACCTACAATTTGTTTAAGCAAATAAAGTGAGTCACAAGACTCAGTGTGAAATTAGTCCACATAATCCACAAGTGGGCCTAAGCCCCCATATCACTATTGGCCAAAGCCCAATCAATATAGCATATCAAAATATTCAGTATGATAACCCAACCCAGCCTAATATTCCATCCTCTACACACCGCTCTATATGTCCATCCTCTACACACCTGTGGGGATTTCTACAATTAACCTTCCATCCTCTACACACCTCTTTGGCAGTCATGCTGACAGCCACACTGCTCAAAGTCAATATAATGTGGTCTAGCCACCGATAAATGTGTGACCAAGTCACCGATATAAAATAAGGCACCGAGCCATCGAAATAGTGTGACAAAGTCACCGATATACACTTTCCTTCATAATCATTATCAATTCCCAAAATCCCATGCACATGCAAACATAGTATAATGAACATATAATATAATATCATACAATTACTATTTAGAATACATGCACAACCATGCTAACAACAATGTTTATAAGACTTAATCGAAGAACAACTAACCTGGTGTTACGATTTTACCCTTCATGGGTAACTCATTAGCCTTTACCGAGTTTTTGACTTTCAGAAAGTTCACATAAACATTTTATACAACATAAAAAGTGTGGTAATTACACACCCGTAAACACGAAGAACTATGCTATCAATCTCGCTAACACCCTCACTTGCGGGAATCACCGCGATCTACCTATCCCTCTTCGAAGCCGACCCACAACCCGGTGGAAAGTCTCAAACGGCAGACATCGCACGTTTCTTAAACTTAGGGGTAGGGACTACGGGTCCAACCCCTTTCTTCCCTTGACTGGCATTCGAATCCATGACAGATCTTGATCAGAGAACCAGGTTAAAGCAACGAAAAGAACGAAAGAATAGATACTCATAACGAAGAAGTTTCTTACCTAAATCGACAGATTCTGAAAGCTAACGAACTGGTGTTGAGAAATCGGTTGAGTCCCTACACACTCCCCATATTAGAATCGATTCTCCAAGATAGATTAGAAGAAATGGCCTTTCAGCCAAACGAGTTGGTAATAACCCCCTTACCTAGATCGACCTCCAAACACTAGCCAGATGCAGAAAAGAATGCGAAGATGAGACCCCCTCCTATATTCGGCCAATGCATCAAAGTACAAGTTAACTCCTTTGGTTTTACCACCAGCAAGAGAAGGGAAAAGAATCAAAAATGAAGAAGGAGAATACTTACCACTAAACAGGAAGAAGTCGATTTGAGAAAACTAGAAAAATAAGTGACGGTAATCCACTGAAACAAGAACGAACGAAGAGAAATGAACACACAAAGGAGATTCGGCTAAAGTGATGAGTAAAAAAACACTTTAAAAATAAGAAATGAGGGATAGGTTTCGGATTATAAAGAAACAAATAGAAGAAATATGGAGCAAGAAAAAGAGAAGAGAAACAAAAGGGTGCTACGGCTTTGGTGGTGAAGCAATATACTCAAGTTAACAAAAGTGTAAAGAGAGAAGATGATTTCAGTTTTGAGTAGAAAAAAATAGATGAAGAAGATGAATCACCAAGGAAGGTTCGGCTATGAAGAGAGAAAAGATGCGAGGGGAAGATAATGAAAGAAAAAGAGAATACAGAGAAAGGTTAAAGTTTCAGCTTTGGTACTTGAGAGAAGAAACAAATGCTAAAGGATTTCTAAACTTAATTTGCTAACTCTCTACTCAAAGTGACCTAAGGAAGAATCGACACACACACACCCACATACACCTAGAAACCGAAAATGCCCCAAAGAGAAGAAAGAAAGCCTCAAACCACATTCGGCACACTCACCTCATCTATCCCCAAAATTGAAAGCTCCCCCCCTTAAACCAAGCCACAATCGGTCAACAACCTCCAACAAGCCACAAACCCCTTGAACATCTCCTACTTTCACTCCCATCCCACCATTTGCATCGGTTTGAAAGATTCAAATTCCACCTTTCTTTCATGGCCACCCATTCAAAAATATTTGACTCATTCAACTCCCACTCTTCAAGGTCCCAACCAAAATCCACCAACTCTCCATCCTACGCCAAAATAAACTCCAAAAAGCAATCTATGCAACTCGAACCTGCTCCCTCACTGCTTCCTTATGGCGTCACCTACCTGCATCCCAAGTGGCCCCTCCTTGCCTCTTTACCGCTGCACTTCTTGTGTCAACAAACACAAGCATTAATCCTTAAGGCCTGTCCCAGCTAGATCTCCCCTAAAGTACCTAAAATTAAAATTTCCACCAAGGCTTCGGTTTAACCCCGAGCCTTCCCCGAGACCCCAAAAATCACAAATTAACACATAAAGCATACCAAATACACAGAAACATATAAATGCAAAGCCCCTAATTCCCGGATGTTACAAAGCTATATCAAGTAGTAAATTATATACAATCACAAATAATTACTCAAATTTCAATATCAAAGTCACACAATATATCTTTTGGCCGAATACATATAGTTGAAAACTTATACATATTTCACATGTTTATACATTAACCTTTGTACAATGAACTAAACATATAACTTACCTTTCTCTTCATAACACAATTTATATACGTACCTTAGTTCTTTTAGTTCAAATTTCTCAATGGCCTTCACTTACACATGCTCGTTGAACCATTTGGAATTCAAAAGGATACGCGGATAGTCGGAAGCTCGTACAATGCCAACGTCCCAGACGTGGTCTTACATGTAATCACATATCGATGCCACTGTCCCAGACAGGGTCTTACATGAATCAAATACGATGCCAATGTCCCAGACATGGTCTTACACGTAAACACAAGTCGATGCCAACGTTCCAGACGTGGTCTTACACGATAACACATATCGGATATCCTATGTCATGACATATGTATCCTATCTATTCCTAAGGTTCTTACGGGGCTTACAGACATCGAATCTCAGTCGAATCAAGCTCGAAAGTTATCCAATTCACAATATTCATATTCGGCCATAGCATATATAAATTTAAATAATTCATTTTGATACATAACAAATATATATCCATGATTATATCAACATTTAAATGTTTATTGACTTACCTCGGACGTCGTCAACTGTGAAATCGGCTATTCGACCATTTTTGTCTTTCCCCGATCCAAATCCAATTTATTTAATTCTTGATCTAAATTCAAGCTCCAAAGTGCCGAATATGCTAGGTTTTCTTCTTTCTTTTTCTTTAGTTAAATTCAGCTAAGGATGGAAGATGACAATATGGTTTTATTTTATGTTATTTTAACATTTATTATAAATTATAATAAGTTTACCATTTTAACCTTTTAATTATAAAACATAATAATAAGGAGAAAGAAGTCCTTTGCCGTCCACTATCTTCTAAAATGGGCTAATTGCCCTTTAGGGATCCCATATTAAAAAGCAACTATCAAATTAGCACTTTACATTTTAATTTGTAACTTTTACATTTTACACGATTAAGTCCTTTTATATAATCGGGCACCTAAACGACAAAATTAAGTCACAAAAATTTAACACCAACAAATTCACACATAATAAACACGAAAAATAATTTTAAAATATTTTTTAGACTTGGATTTGTGGTCTCGAAACCACTTTTCCGATTAGGGTCAAAAATCGGGCTGTTACAACTCTCCCCCTTAAGAATTTTTGTACCAGAAAATCTTACTGGTGAATAGGTTTGGATAACGTTCTTTCATCGTATTCTCTGGCTCCCAAGTTGCTTCCTTAACCCCGTGCTTTTGCCACAATACTTTGACCAACGAAATTTTCTTATTTCTCAATTCTTTTATCTCACGGGCCAGAATACAAATCGATTCCTCTTCATATGTCATATCAGGCTGAGTCTCAACCTCTGTCGGACTAATCACATGTGAAGGATCAGATCGATATCTAGGAAGCATCAAAACATGGAATACATTATTGATCTTTTCTAGCTCAGGTGGCAAGGCCCGATACGCTCTGTGATCTCATACGGCCCAATGAATCTCGGACTCAACTTGCCTTTACGACTGAACCTGAGTACTTTCTTCCACGGTGAAACTTTCAAAAGCACTTGATCTCCGATCTGAAACTCAATATCTTTACGTTTCAAATCTACATATGACTTTTGATGATCTGATGTAGCTTTCAAGCTATCACGGATCACTGCTACTTTCTGTTCAGTTTCTTTGATCAAGTCAACCCCGTGTATCTTATTTTCACTGAGCTCGGTCCAATACAATAGTGTACGACATTTATGACCGCACAAAGGTTCGTAGGGTGCCATCTTGATACTAGATTGAAAGCTATTATTGTAAGCAAATTCAATCAGAGGTAAGTATCGTTCCCACGTACCTTCAAACTCAAGGATACATCATCTCAACATATCTTCAAGTATCTGAATGATTCGTTCGAACGGACCATCTGTCTGCGGATGAAAAGCTGTGCTAAAGTGTAGTTTCGTACCTAAAGCATCTTGCAATTTCCTCCAAAACCGCGATGTGAATCTCGGGTCTCTGTCTGAAACAATAGAAATAGGCACACCATGTAGTCTCACAATCTGTGATACATATAATTCAGCCAGTTTATCAAGTGAATAATCAGTGCGAACCGGAACAAAATGAGCAGATTTAGTCAATCTATCCACAATAACCCAGATTGCATCTTTCTTGCTCGGTGTCAATGGTAGACCGGATACAAAATCCATCGTGACTCTGTCCCACTTCCACTCAGGTATCATAATTGGCTGAAGTAACCCAGAAGGTACCTGATGCTCGGCTTTCACTTGCTGACAGACTAGGCATTTCAAAACAAAATCTGATATGTCTCGTTTCATACCATACCACTAATAGAACAATTTCAGATCATTATACATTTTCGTACTACTCAGATGAACAGATAACTGACTGCTGTGAGCTTCATTCAAAATCATCTGAATCAACTCTGAATTCCTCGGAACACATATTTAATTTTTGAACCTCAAACAGCCATTTTCATCAATTTGGAATTTTGATTCAACATTAGTTTCACACTGAGCTCGCGTTACTAACAAATCATTATCAACTTTCTGGGCATCAAAAATTTGTGGAACAAACAACGGTCTTGCTTTTAATTCAGTTATTATCGAACCATCATCAGATATAACCATATGCGCGTTCATTGCACGCTGAGCAAATAATAATGACTTTCGACTTAAAGCATCAGCAACAACATTAGCCTTTCCGGGATGGTAGTCAATCACTAGCTCGTAATCTTTCACTAGCTCTAACCATTGGCGTTGTCTCAAATTCAAATCTTTTTTAGTCATCAAATACTTCAGGCTTTTGTGACTAGAATAAACATGACATTTCTCACCGAACATATAATGACACCGAATCTTCAACGCAAACACAATGGTTGCTAGTTTTAAATCATGTGTCGGATAGTTCTTTTCATGTGGCTTCAATTGTCTCGAGGCATAAGCTATGACTTTGCCTTCCTGCATCAAAACACAACCCAAACCATTCAAAGATGCATCACTATAAATGACAAATTCTTTACCCAATTTAGGCTGAACTAACACTGGAGCTTCGGTCAAAAGAGCTTTCAACTGATCAAAACTTTTCTGACACTTCTCTGACCACTCGAACTTAACATCTTTCTATAATAGCTTTGTCAACGATGTAGCAATCATAGATAAACCCTTCACAAATCGTCTGTAGTAACTAGCAAGTCCCAGAAAGCTTCAAACTTTAGAAACTTTTTTCGGTGATTTCCAGTGAAGAATAGCTGAAATTTTGCTCGGATCAACCCTGATACCTGATGCTGATACAATATGGCCCAGAAAACTGACTTCACGTAACAAGAACTCACACTTACTAAACTTTGCATACAACTATTTATCTCGCAAAGTCTGTAGCACAAGTCTCAGATGCTCGCCATGCTCGATTTCATCTCGGGAGTAGATCAAAATATCATCTATAAACACTACCACAAACCTGTAACAGCCCAATTTTGATCCTGATCAGAACGGTGGTTTCGGGACCATGAATCCGAGTTGGAAAAATATTTTAATATTATTTTCTATGCTCATTATGTGTAAATTGGTATGTGTGAAAATTTTGTATTAAAATTTGATCGTTTTGGTGCTTAATTTTGAAAAAGCGCTTAATCGCATAAAAAGAAAATTTGGTGGTTGAATGTTTAAGTACCGAATTGATGATGGTTTTATAAATTGAAGTGTTGATAAGGAAATTTAACCACAATTGAACTTAGTGGCCGGCCAAAATGCATGTAATAGTGATTTAAAGTTGTTTATTTTATTTTATGACATTATGATATATTATAATATATGATAAAATTTTATATTGGAAAGAAAGAGAAGAAAGTTTTCATCTTCTTTGTTGCATGACCGAAACTTAGCAAAAGAAAAAGAAAGAAAAACCTAGCTTCATTCGGCACTTTGGAGGCTTAATTAAGTAAGTGATTTTGTTCGATTTTTGATAATTTTTATGTTTTTGAGATCGTTGCTATGTGATTTAGCTAGCCCATGCTTGAATTTTTGAATTGGATGTGTATTTTGTGAATTGCCATTGAAGAAAGCTTGTTATTTTTTTGAGTTGATGATGAAATATTGATTATATGTGTTAGATTAACAAGTTTTGTCTTTGAATTTTTGATGAAATTTAGTAGTTAGGATTAAATTGCAAAAATAAAATTTTGAGGGACTAAAATGTGAAATAAATGAATTGTATGAGCTTGTAATAAGAGGATGAAGATTCGGCCCTAAAGAAATGAGGTCAAATTTTGAGTATTTTGTGTTTTGTGCAATAGGGACTAAATTGTAAAAATTGTAAATGTCAGGGGTAAAATAGTAAATTTCCCATTTATGTGTTTTTGGATTAAATTGAATGAAAATATGTTTGAATGAGCTAAATTTGAAAATTATTAGATCAAGAACAAAAAGGATCGGGATTGGATCGGGGAAAGGAGAAGTTAATTGAATAGTCGAAAAATGAAGTCCGTCGATACTCGAGGTAAGTTTTAAGCAATTGAGTTAAATTGAATTTTAGCTATAATGTTGTACGTGTATTTTAATAGAAGTAGTTATGTACAATATGACATTGTCGAATGTGATATTGTTTGTGAGATGATTATATGGCTGAATGTGATGTATACATATCGGTCAATAATATAGTTGAAAGTGATGTTGTTATGGAGATTAAATAAGATAATTTGTAAATATATATATGTGTAATTGATGTTTAAGTTTATTATATATGTGATTATTTAAAAGAGTAATAAGTTTGAGTAATGCACTATGTGTGCGAATGTAAATACCGAGCACTATGTGTGCGAAATCGGTCAATTGGCACTAAGTGTGCGGGATATTAATGGTAACGACACTAAGTGTGCGATACGTTACGAGAATTTGGCACTAAGTGTGCGAATTGTTAATGTGACGGCACTAAGTGTGCGATACGTTACAGGATTTGGCATTGAGTATACGGGTTTATTGATTCATCAGGGATATAGATTATTGGAAAGAGTAATCAAAATAAAATGAGCAGGTATGTAATGATATATCATATATAGGTAGTAAGGTAAGTTTTGGTTGTTGAAATGAAAATTATGTATTATACGTATTAATTTGTGATTTATAGGGTTTGAAATGTAAATAAGAAATTTAGTAGGTAATATATGTATTTGTTTTGAGATGTGAATTGGATTATAGATCTATGTGAAAACCATTATTGAATGTGGGTATATTCGACCCAAGTGTCATGAAATGTGAAAATTTTCTAATTTAATGTTTTAATGCATTGTTTTATAATTGCTTATAACTTACTAAGCTGTTAAAGCTTACTTGGTTATTGGTTGCTTTCATATTTTAGATTTACTTCGGTGATCGTTTCATGCTCGGGGATCGTCACAAAATCTCGTCACACTATCATCAATATTTTGGTACCTTTTTGAGGTTAAACTTAAAGTTTATGGCATGTATAGGCTATATTACCTTTTAAGTTATTACAAAAGATGTGTATATATATGTATTTATATATGCCATACGAATATGGCTAAAACATGATATTTTGAACTTATGTGAATTCGGCCATGTTATTAAGTTATTATGACGGTATATTTCATGATGTGTTTATGATTGGTGTTTGGTCATATGGTTGATTGATCATTGAATTATACATTAGTTGCGAAATTGTGACCATGATCTTAGTATAATTTGGCAAATATGATTCATGATGAATATGAACGGTGTTATAAGTTATATATATATCTCAGTTGTGTCAATCGGTCATGGTATATGAATGTATGTGCGTAATGAGTTTGGATGTATATATTTTTGGTTAAAGTAAGATATGTTTGATCTGAATGATTTTTCTATATTAATATTGAGAGAGTTTATTTATATTATGGTTGTATGTTCAGCAATTGGTAATGAAATGGGTATATTTTAGATTCGGTTAAATAAGATTTTGGTATATGTATATTCGGTATTAGGTAATTTGTTTTGGTAAAATGTTTACAAGCATGTGCATATTGGGCTTGTATATTTAATGACCAAATGAATAGTAACTTTTGTTATTTGATCAAAAATGCCCTTTTATGTGAATTTTGTTTTATGGATTAGTGATTTTTAAGTTAATGTCTAAAGCATGCTATGGAAGTACATTATTACATATTATGCATTCGGTTATGACCATATGTATAACGAATATCATACATGAAATGTTTATATATTTCGATCTTTTTGTATATTAAAAATAAGTGGTTTAGTTGTGATGCATGTTAGTTGGTTTCAACTTTTGACAAAATAAGTGATAGGTGTAACACCCCAAACCTGGTCAGTACACCACGACCGAATCTGGTATGTTACGGGGAAAATCGTATTTGAGAGGTTAGGTTTCCGGTGAAAGGTTTAACGAAAACTCTTTGATGTATCCGTACTTGTAAAAAAAGAAAAAAAAAACCTTGGGCATGATTGTTTTAAAACCGGTAGTGCATTTTGAAGACCCGGGAATTTGAAAGCTTAGTTGAAAAGTAAGTTTTTATCATTTAGAAGGCCGAGAAATTCCTTTTAGTTACTTAAAAACATTTTGAACTTAGTGTGGAAGATCACAAGTTTAGAAAATATTTGAGTTGCGTTCATTTAAAGATTTTAATGTGATACCCGTTGGTAAAGTTTAAAACATATCGCTTTGTAGTCTTGAAAACCGTTTCATTCCAAGTTTTATCCATTATTAACTTGATAATTTATTAAGGCTAAATTGAAATCAAATTTTAAGCATATAAATAATCAAAGCATAATTTTAAAAGGCCATTTACAATCCCAACAAAACCAAATGAAAATAAATGAAATAAAGTACCAAGTGCTTAAATAAGTGCAAAACTGACTTTATTCATGGCATGGTCACCTCGAGGCCACCCGGCTCCATGTCCACGATCTAAGTGTCACCTGAAATGATAAGGGAGAAGGTGAGTCGCAAGACTCAGTGCATAAATCCCCCTCCCGATTAATACAACATACTAACACACACAATACAAAGCAATGTCATTAATGCACCCAATCCTAGCCATCCACAACACCTTTTCTACCCCGTGTGGTACCAAACCACTGGTGGTGCCAAACCACTGGTGACCCAAAGTCACGATATCCATAAGTGTGGTGCCAAACCACTGGTGACCCAAAGTCACGAAGAATCCAATGATGGGGCCAACCCATCGTGTGATACCAAATCACTGGCGATGATCCCATATCTCAAAAGTGGGGCCAACCCACGGTGGTGTTAACCACGGGGGCGAGTCGCTATGAGGTGCCAAACCTCGGTGTCCCAAAGACACGAATGTGATACCAAATCACCGGTGACCGGTCACGAATCAAGTGATGGGGCCAACCCATCGTGTGATACCAAATCACCGGCGTCAATCCCGTATTATCAATCGTGGGGCCAACCCACCGTGGTGCTAAGCCACCGGGGGCGAGGCGCTATGAGGTGCCAAACCTCTGGTGTCCCAAAGACACGGATATCATATTCCCCTCCTCTCATATCACCCATTATCATACCGACTCATGTAAAGTATGCAAATCATGCAAATCATGCTACATGTTTAATGTTGCATCTCATAACACATACATCATAGGTCATGATCTCAAGTATATCAACAATAGAACTCGTAATGAAACAGACTTACCCGAATCCGTGCACATACCCAATCGGGTATCATATCAATCAACCATACTGTTTCGGCTTTATTAAACAATCAGATTATTAAGCATATTACTAAGCAAAGAGTGTGTTAGTTTACACACCTGTTAAAACGCAAGCCTTAATCCCAAGGAACCGATCTAAGACCCTCGATTATCTTGCTCCTATAATCGGCCACATATGAGATTAGCACCTAGGCCATTCGGCCAAAACCATTAAACTAAAGGGGTTAACGTTTGAACCCTTACCTTACACTTGATTTGGTTTCCTACCAAATCCCGAACCAAACGATGGTTCTTCTTTATGCACACGGCATACCCAATCGATTAACAGAGGAAGACGGCTCCTCTTGGTTGCTTCCAAAATCCTGGATGCCCTATGATAAAATCAATTCCAACACAAAAGATTAACTCCTATCAACAAAGGCCAAAATCGGCTCTTAACCAAACCAAAATCGACAAAGAACAACGGAGAAGAGAAATGAACATTCGGCCAACCACTTACCTTGCTCTAAACCCGATTGGACACCACACCCAAGAGAGATCACACCACACCAATATTCAGCCAAGACTTAAACAAAAAGGAGAAGAAGATTCGGCCTTACACAAAGAAGGAGAACACAAGAGAAAGATGAAAAGAAAGGGGTTGATGTTCGGCCAATAACAGAAATGGGAAAAAGAAGAAGAAGAAGGAAAGTACTTTCGGTTTTGAAAAGAAGAAGGAATGGAGAAAATGTTTTGGGGAATAACTTTCGGCTATGAAGGTTTCAAGAGAAGAAAGGAAGAAAGTATGAGAAGAATAGGGTACTAATTTCGGTTTACACAAATGAAAAAGAAAGAAAGATGGAAGAGAACATTCGGTCTATAATCTGCACTGGTTCTTCTTCCATGGTCAAATCCAGATTTACCTCGATCTCCTCCACTGCTACGACATGCGATGGATCTGAACGATAGCGCCTAAGCATCAAAACGTGGAATACGTCGTGAATCTGACTTAGCTCTGCTGGTAACTCAAGCTGATAAGCTACTGGTCCCACTCGTCTCAGTACCTTATACGGCCCAATAAACCTCGGACTTAACTTGCCCTTCTTTCCGAACCTCAACACTTTCTTCCATGGCGAGACCTTCAGAAAAACTTGATCTCCCACAGCAAATTCTATATCTCTCCGCCTGAGATCGGCATAAGACTTCTGCCTGTCCAAAGCTTCCTTCAACCGAGCCTGAATCAACTTAACCTTGTCTTCAGTCTTTGCAACCAACTCTGGTCCCAACAACTGACGTTTACCCAACTACATCCAACATGTAGGTGAGCGACACTTCCTACCATACAACGCCTCATATGGTGCCATCTTGATACTTGCTTGATAACTATTGTTGTAGGCGAACTCAGCTAATGGCAGAAACTCCTCCCAACTACCTCTGAAGTCCAAAACACGACCTCTCAAAGATATCCTCTAAGATCTCAGATAACCCTCTCCGATTGCCCGTCGATCAGGTGAAATGCCATCTTTGAAATCCAACCGCGTACCCAGAGCCTGATGCAACGCTTTCCAGAACCTTGATGTAAATCTGGGATCCCTATCCGAGATGATCGATACTAGCACACCGTGCAGCCTCACTATCTCTGACACATACGGCCGCCAACCTCTCGGAAGGAGTAATCGACCCTCACCGGAATAAAATGAGCTGATTTAGTCGAGACGATCCACAATTACCCAAACTGAGTCCTTCTTGCTCGGCGTAAGAGGTAATCCACCAAAAATCCATAGTTATCCTTTCCCACTTCCACTGGGGAATCTTCACTGGCTCAAGCAACCACGACGGCAATCGATGTTCAGCCTTGACTGTGACATGTGTCGACACTTTCCAACAAACTCATGTCACCTCTCTCTTGACACGCCACCAAAATCGCTTCTCTCTTAGATCCCTATACATCTTGCTACCTCCGGGATGCATAGCGTGCACGGGCCGCTATGGGCGTCTGAAGAATCCTCCGCTTTAATTCGATATCTTTCGGCATACAAGCTCTCCCTTGAAAACACAAAGACCCCATCACTAGACATATCAGTAACCCTCCAAACCACCATCCCGCACTTGCAACCTCCGCGCATTCGAACCTCATCCACTAATCGCTTCCCGATCTGCGCAAACCCAAGTAGGCTTAACTCGCAGCTCTGCGCGAGAATACTTCCGTGCGTCATACAAACTCAAATGGGCAAACATCACTCTTAAGTCTCGATATAACCTTACGGCTCAACGCGTGCGCCACCACGTTAGCCTTGCCCGAATGATATTCAATCGAATAGTCGTAGTCCTTGAGCAACTCAATCCATCTGCGCGCCTCAAATTCAAATCTTTACGAGTTAAAAGGTACTTGGACTCTTATGATCTGTGTAGACTATCGATCTCTCTCTCCGTACAAGTAGTGCCTCCAAATTTTCAAGGCGAAGACTCTGCTGCTAACTCCAAGTCGTGCGTCGGATAATTGGCCTCATGTGGCCTCACCGCCTAGATGCATACGCCAAAACCTTCCTTCCTGCGTGCATCAAAGACACAACCCAATCCCGTATGTGATGCATCGCAATACACTGCGAATTCCTTTCCCCCTCAGTTGAATCGAAACAGAGCCTCACCAAAAATCTTCTTTAACTTGTCGAAACTCTCCTGCTTTGTTTCTCGGTCCAAACAAACGGAACTCCTTTCCTTATGACTTAGTCATCGGTCTTTGCAATCAACAAAAATCCTTCTACAAATCTTCTGTAGTATCCCGCCAAACCAGAAAACTTGAATCTCAAATTACGACTTAGGCGGCTTCCAATCCAAAATCGCCTCAATCTTCCGAGGATCCACCCTAATCCCCTCGGCCGACACTACATGACCCAAGAAAGTCACCTCCTAAGCCGAACTCGCACTTACTAAACTTAGCATAAAGTCGCTTCTCCTCAAAATCTGCAGCACCACTCGCAAATGCGCATCATGCTCCTCTTCCGACCTTGAGTACACCAGGGATGTCGTCGATAAAACCACAACGAATCGATCCAAATACTCTGGAACACCCTATTCATCATATCCATGAATGCTACCGGCGCGTTAGTCAACCCAAATGGCATTACCAAAAATTCGTAGTGCCCATACCGAGTACGAAACGCTGTCTTGTGGATATCCGCCTCCTTTACCTTTAATTGGTGATACCCGGACCTTAAATCGATCTTCGAGAATACCGAAGCACCCTTCACCGATCAAACAAGTCATCTATTCGTGGCAACGGATACTTGTTTTGATCGTCGACTTATTCAATTGGCGGTAATCTATGCACATTCACATCGTGCCGTCTTTCTTCTTGACAAAGAGTCTCGGCGCTCCCAAGGTGAAACACTTGGCACGATAAAGCCTCGATCCAACAACTCCTGGATCTCGAGCTTTTATTTCCACTAATTCCTTTGGCGCCATCCTATACGGAGCAATAGACACCGCGCAGCTTGCAATGTGATCTATCCCGAACTCCACCTTGCGATCCGGTGGCAAACCCGGAAGCTCCTCTGAAACACATCAACAAATTCCTTAACCGTTCGGACCTCCTCTACAGCACTCCTTAGCCTCCAAGGCATACACATGAACCACATATGCTTCACAACCCTTCCCGACCATCTTCTCACCTTTCTTGAGCGGATACCACGTTGGATAAGTAATCTCTTCTATTACCTATCATGACCACCTCATCACCCTCACCCGTCTTTAGAACCATGCGCTTAGCCGCGCGAGCCCAACCTCGCCGGTGCTTAACCAACCAGTCCATCCCAGACCGATCGAACTCCCAAACGGCGGTTCCATCGGATCATCCACAAACACTACCCCTTGGAGTTCTAGGGTACGTCTCTATATAGCTTATCTACAACTACAGAGTGACCTAGAGGGCTAATTACATCACACCGCCTAGAAGTAGTCTCGAGTCTAAATCCATGGTCTCTACTATGCTCACGGCAACGTATGAATGCGTTGAACCCACATCAATCAAAGCGTTATAAGGAGAACCAAAGATCAAAAACGTCACCGGTTATGACGTCCGGTCAAGGCCGCCTCTCTCGGTGCCTCGCTGCATACACCAACCCAGGCTGTCTTGCCTCAGAACTACCCGCACCTCTGCCCGGTGCTCCGCGGCCCCGACCAGAACCATTGCCTCCTCTGCCATTACCACGACCCCTTTACGGTGGCGGTCCATTATTCCTGAACTGAGTACGGCCCTGACCCTCGGACTGAATCCTAGCCAACTTACGCGGACAGTCTCTCACACGGTGATCCAATGAGCCACACTCAAAACATCCTTTTCCACCGGTCCAGCATCCTCCCCAATGAGATTTCCCACAACGGTTGCACTGTGCGGGTCCCTGATTAGCGGCAACAGACCTACCAGACTGATTTGGCCCACTCTGTCTAGCCCTTTTCTGAGGATTACCCGATGACCCAGAAGATCCAAAACTCCTCTTATGTCTGTTCCTATGCACGTTTTGCCTCACAGACTCCTTCACTCCTTCGGCTACCTTAGCCTTCTCAACTAGGACGGCAAACTCACGCTCCTGCTGTGGAGCAATCAGCAGTCTTAATTCATCTCTCAAACCATCCTCAAATCGAACACACCTCTCGTGTTCAGTAGCCACAATGCCCCTAGAATACCGGCTCAGTCTCAAGATTTCTGCCTCGTACTCCGACACAGACTTGCTCCCCTGAACCAGCCTTAGAAATGCTTTTCGTTGCTCATCAATGTAGCTAGATCCAATGTACTTTTTCGATATGCGACCTTGAAATAATCCCAAGTAAGATCCTCTATCTGCAAATCTTGTCGAACCGTGAGCCACCACCGGTATGACTCATCCCGAAGAAGCGATACTACCCCTTTCTGACTTCTCCTCGTGATCAAGTCCAGATCATCCATGATCCGCTCCGTCGCCTCCACCAATACTACGGCCGTCTTTGAGCAACACCGAAAACACCTCGAAATACTTCCGCCCCATTTCCTCGAGTCGCTCGACCACGATTTTCCGAACACCGTGCCTCCACCTACTCCGGCTACCCTTTCCAAAGACTCGCAAAGATCGCTGCGACATTGTGTCATCCCCCGGTCCGATCTTGAAACTCACCACCTCCACCGGTGGTGGTACCGGTATCTCATTCTCTAACCCCGACTGGACCCTACGAGTTCGAAAAACCGTCATCCTACCCCGACCAAGGCGTCCACGTGTATTACGACCCCGACCTCGAGTGCTCATGACTAAAATCTCGACTTATCTAATTTAGAAGTTTTATGCATCAGTACCTTTTCCACTGTCTTTTAAAGAAAAGTCTTATGAATATTTCTTATTAAAGAAGTTTTGTTTTCGCAAGTCCACAGAGTCCTATCGGTTTGGCTTCTAAAGTAATCCACTATTGCTAGTCTTTCAATCATATCACACCCATCAATCACAAGAAATAGTAAGAGGTACCTACCTGGGCAGATTGGTGCCGGAGACTCGGTGCCATGCCTTTCAAACCATATACTTTAAAACAAAACACTTAAAAACCAATATTTAACACATTTTGGGCCTCGAGCCCACAGCCGAGCTTTTGAACTTGGCTTTGATACCACAAATGTAACACCCCAAACCCGGTCAATACACCACGACCGAATCTGGTATGTTACGGGGAAAATCGTATTTGAGAGGTTAGGTTTCCGGTGAAAGGTTTAACGAAAACTCTTTGATGTATCCGTACTTGTAAAAAAGGAAAAAAAACCTTGGGCATGATTGTTTTTAAACCGGTAGTGCATTTTGAAGACCCAGGAATTTGAAAGCTTAGTTGAAAAGTAAGTTTTTATCATTTAGAAGGCCGAGAAATTCCGTTTAGTTACTTAAAAACATTTTGAACTAAGTGTGGAAGATCACAAGTTTAGAAAGTATTTGAGTTGCGTTCATTTAAAGATTTTAATGTGATACCCAAGTTGGTAAAGTTTAAAACATATCGCTTTGTAGTCTTGAAAACCGTTTCATTCCAAGTTTTATCCATTATTAACCCAGTAATTTATTAAGGCTAAATTGAAATCAAATTTTAAGCATATAAATTGTAACACCCTGAATTAGGGGTTATTTGTAAATTAAATAAATTTCATGTGGACTTCAAGAAATAAATAAATATTATTTTATTTAGCATGATTTAGGGTCTAGAAATAACCCTGATTTAGGTCGAATTTGGGTTAAAAAAAGAAGAATTAAATTAAAGTACTTAAAAGGAGGGAGCTAGGTGGAGATAGGGTTTAAATAAAAATTGAGGGAAACATGACACAAGAATGCATTTGGTGTAGTGGCTTGGTGCGTCTAAGGGAGGGTTACAAGGGAGGAGGTTCGATCCGTGGAAGCGTTAAGGGGAATTGTTTTTTTGGCGTTAAAGGAAGGGCCCGGTAAGGAAGGCCTTAAAGAAATTTTGGGTAAGGTTCATGGCATGAAAGTTTAATGAGGAGAAGTGGCAAAGGACGTTGGAGAGTGAGGGTCAGCAGTGAGGACTCGGGTTCGACTCATGGTAGGCGCAATGACGTTGTTTTTTTAGGCTTTGGCGTTGAAAGGAAAAAGGGCCCAGTTATAAAGGCTTTATAAAAATGGAGAAGGGATTTGACATGAAAGTCAGGTTGGAAGAGTTGGTTTGGGGCGCTTAAAAGGAGGTTGCTTTCTTTCTTTCTTTGTGGGTCGTCATTGGTTCGAATAATACCAAAGAAGATCTTGGATTTTTTTTATTTTTGTATTTTTTTTTTCTTCTTTCTTCGTTGTGCTGGCGTATAAAGGGGGAATTTGGTTCAATTTAGGACTCCTAATTAGGCATATTTTTATGTCATAATTAGCTGGAAGAGGGGGAATTTTAGTGTTTTATTTGCTATTAAATTGTTGAGGGGATTAGGAGATTAAAGCTAGATTTATTTTGTGATAAATCAAGGCTAAAAATTATCACAAAATAAAGAGAATTTGGCCAGCTTTGGGACTCCGTAGGGGCTGTCCATAATTATTTTACAGCAAAGAAGGGCCAAAAGTTCTTTAATTTTTCTCTTCTCTTTCTCACTTGTTACTGCCAAAATTCCCCTAAGCAATTGCTCAATTCTCCAGCTTCTTTTCTTCTTCTTTTACAAGTGAAAACCCCCTTGAACGCCTACCACCTTGTTTGCCAAAATCTCCCCGGCACAAATCGCCCAAAATCTCTCAAAATTCCAAAGATCATCTCTTGTTTTCCTTAGCTGAATCTACTCCCCTATTTGGTGCAAAGTTGGCCAGAACATCAAAGCAAAGGGTGCTCTTTTTCTTCAATCGATTAGAACAGGGGAAGCTTTGGGAATTATTTTTCAAGGAAAGTCGGTAAGCACATTTGGCTAAAGGCCTTTCAATTAAAAATTCTATGATTAAATGCCAAAACTAACGTATGCCATGGATTTAGGGACTAAGTTAGGCTTCGGATTTGATTGGAAATCAAATCCATTCAAGGGACAAAAATCTAGTGTTGTAGATCGGATCTTCTGGATCTAGGAATTTCGGTAAAAAACAGTGTGTAAACTCTTTACACACTTTATTATTAAACTTACAATATTATTGTCTTGTGTATGAATTTTGGTAGTGACCTATGATATGCTTGTGGGCTTCATCATGGATTCCTGTTAAGTCCCCTAATTTGTGATTTTGATATATGATTTGTATGCCATCACATGATGATTAAATGCTATGATATGATTTATGAAATTTTTATTAAAGCATGTGATGGTGGGATTGATGAGAGGAGGGGATGAAATATGGATCGTCGGTGGTTTTGACCACAAGATGGGTTGGCCCCATCGATTATTTGTGACCTATGGTCATCGGTGGTTTTGACCACAACGATTGAATATTCGCGACTAAGTCCCGGTGGTTTGGTACCACCGATGGTTTTGACCACACTTGATATTTTGTGACCTATGGTCATCGGTGGTTTTGACCACACGATGGGTTGGCCCCATCATTTAAATTGTGACTTTAAGTCATCAGTGGTTTTGACCACACGGGGTAGAAAAGGAGTATGGATGGCTAGTTGGGTTGCATGAGCATGTTTATTAATAAATTGTGTATGAGATGTATTCTCCGGGTGGGGGATTTATACACTGAGTCTTGGTGACTCACCCCTTCCCTTAACATTTTGCAGATGAGTAGATCGCGGAGATGGAGCTGGATGGACTCGAGGTGGCCATGCAGTGGACATTTTAATAAATGAACTTGGATTTTATTTTATCTTATTTTATGTTGGTTTATTTTAATTAAGTTGTAATAAGGCCTCCTAGAATTATTTTATTATTGTTACATACTTTGAATATTTGTTTAAACTATTTAATTATGTTAATAATGAGTTCACATCTTTTTCCAAATCGAACGAAAAATGTTTTAAAGTACCGTCGGGTACATTTGAAAACTATAAACAACTCGACTTAATAAATATTTTTTTAAACAACACTAAGTATGGTTTTTAACAAGAGACTTGAAGTTGAAAGATTTTCGACAAAACTTAAATCGGTTTTTAAATGGTTCTCAAATTGTTTTCTCTGTAGCAAACCAAATTCGGTCGTAATGTTTGGGCCGGGTTTGGGGTGTTACAAAATGGTACCAGAGCGCGGTTCAAAGCTCGGCTGTGGGGGCCCAAGGCCCAAAAATGTTTTGGTAGGCCTTATGGAATGATTTTTGGTTTTTGAACAGCATGGCCCGAGTCTCCGGCACCAATCCGCCCAGGTAAGTACATCTAAACCTTTTTGTGAAATATATTCTGTAGAAGGGTAGGAAACATGGAACGTACATAGATTTATAGGACTTGGACCCTAAGGCTAGATTGCTCAAACACAGACGAAGCATAAGACTTAAGGAACTAAACCAACCTATGACTTAGTCAATGAGCTAGGGTGTGGTAACCCCAGACGCATGTCTAGGATTGGATCCTAAGAGCCCAGTATTTAAGCAGTCCTAGTGACTCACCTCCTCTTCGCAGTATCCTACAGTGCGTAGCTTTGGTTCACCCTGACCAGGAGGGCTCGGTCATAGGCTAAACACAATGATTAAAACCCGAAAAGGGAATTAACCATGTTTTCGAAATAGAATGAAACAACAAACCCTAATGTTTTCAAAACTTGTGCAATAACTTTCTCAAATCCTAGAACATTACTTTTTACAACGTTTTTCTCGAAAAACTTGACTTGTGAAAAATTACGTAAATACCCTTAGGAGTAAAATTACCAAAATGCCCCACCCATAAAATATTAATTCAATAGTTTTGCCCAAAAATTTTAACTATTTTACAAATATTCAACAACTTAGCTTTGGAAATCATCAAGCAAAATATTTTGGTTCGGAAAATTACGAAAATACCTCTGTAGGAAAAAGACGAAAATACCCCAGGATAGAAATGGGCAAAAAGGGTCCGATGAGCGAATAGGTATGGAAAGTATTAAGGAATGGATGCATGAACTTCTTTGTGTGAACTAGGAAAGAAGACTGGAACATTGTTTGCTCGAAAGAATCTCTGATTAAATCTTATCCATAAAATTTCTTCGCGAGTAATAAAGTGAAACAAATGCTAACGCATAAAATTTTTCTTAATCAGATTAAAAGCGCGGTCGATAGAATGAGTTCTAGAGGACGTGGACGCCGTGGACGTGGTAGGGGTAGGATGACGGTGTCTGAACCCGTCAGGTCAGGACAAGGTTCTGAAAATGAGGTACCACTGCCACCACCACCTCCTACTTTTAGAGCTGAGGAGCCGGATCAGACCGGTGGCGAGTCGGTATCGCAAGCTGTGTTGCGAGTCTTGGAGATGGTGGCTGAGGCGGGTGGAAATGTGGGAGCTCGGAAATCTGTTCCCGAGCGACTCCGATCTAACGGAGCGGAGGTATTCCGAGGTGTGTCGAGTGGCACCTAGTGCGCGAATCATCGCTAGAGTCAACCGAAAGGATCATGGATGATCTTGACTTTGACCGAGGAAGAAAAGGCGAAAGCGGCGATGTCGCTTCTAAAGGATGAGGCGAATCGGTGGTGGCTTACGGTTCGAGATGGGGCTACAAAGCAGATGATTTGACTTGGGAGTATTTCGAACCACCTATCGTAAGAAGTATGTGGGTACTAGCTACGTAGATGCACAGCGAAAGGCTTTCTTGAACCTGGTCCAAGGCAATAAGACAGTGGCGGAGTATGAGGCCGAATTCCTTCGGTTGAGTAGGTATGCTCGTGGTATTGTGGGTACCGAGCATGAACGCTGTGTTAGATTCGAGGATGGGCTGAGAGATGAGCTGAGGATGATGATAGCTCCACAACAGAACGAGTTTGCTTTGTTCTTGTGGAGAAGTCTAAAGTTCTTTGAGGAGTAAGACAGTCCATTAAGCGGAACCAAGAACGGAATTGGAATAAGAGAAGCTCGGAACCTTCAAGGTTCTTGGGTAATGAACAGAAGAGGACGAAGTTTGATGGGTCGGATCAAACTACTAGGCCTGCTGCTGCCAATACCCAATGGCCGCCACAATGTGCTCGGTGTGGCAAGCCTCACAAGGGTGAGTGTTGGAGTGGTAATCGAGGGTGCTTTGAGTGTGGATCGTACGATCACCGTGTAAGGGATTGTCCTCGGAAATTAAGCTAAGAATCAACCGTGAGGGTCGAACCGTGCTCGTGTTAGAAATGAAGGACCACCACGAGAGGGTCGAGGTGCAATGAAGTAATGATAATGTTAGCGAGCATGGTCGAGGTGCCGACGGTGCGAGGCGAGGCAACCAAGGTTGGTTTATGCAGTTGGTCGTCGCGAAGAGGAAGATGTGCGGACATGACAACGGGTAAGTTTCTTATTTTGGAATACCTCAATTGTCTTGGTTATGGTCACGTTAGTTCATTCTTAAGTTGCTAGTAAAGTGTATGAAACTTGGATTATGAACGTAGGGAATGTTTCTAGAAAGTATGATAGATTATTAAGATCAGAGTGCGCAGCATAAGCATAGCACGGTGAGTAAAGATGTACGGTTATTCGTTAGTAAGTAATTTCGAGGACGAAATTATTTTAAGGGGGGTAGAACTGTAACACCCTGAATTAGGGGTTATTTGTAAATTAAATAAATTTCATGTGGACTTCAAGAAATAAATAAATATTATTTTATTTAGCATGATTTAGGGTCTAGAAATAACCCTGATTTAGGTCGAATTTGGGTTAAAAAAAAAGAAGAATTAAATTAAAGTACTTAAAAGGAGGGAGCTAGGTGGAGATAGGGTTTAAATAAAAATTGAGGGAAACATGACACAAGAATGCATTTGGTGTAGTGGCTTGGTGCGTCTAAGGGAGGGTTACAAGGGAGGAGGTTCGATCCGTGGAAGCAGCAAGGGGAATTGTTTTTTTTGGCGTTAAAGGAAGGGCCCAGGTAAGGAAGGCCTTAAAGAAATTTTGGGTAAGGTTCATGGCATGAAAGTTTAATGAGGAGAAGTGGCAAAGGACGTTGGAGAGTGAGGGTCTGCAGTGAGGACTCGGGTTCGACTCATGGTAGGCGCAATGACGTTGTTTTTTTAGGCTTTGGCGTTGAAAGGAAAAATGGCCCAGATTATAAAGGCTTTATAAAAATGGAGAAGGGATTTGACATGAAAGTCGGGTTGGAAGAGTTGGTTTGGGGCGCTTAAAAGGAGGTTGTTTTTCTTCTTTGTGGGCAGTCATTGGTTCGAATAATACCAAGAAACATCTTGGATTTTTTTGTTTTTTTATTTTTTTTCTTCTTCCTTCGTTGTCTTTGGCGTATAAAGGGGAATTTGGTTCAATTTAGGACTCCTAATTAGGCATATTTTTATGTCATAATTAGTTTGGAAGAGGGGAATTTTAGTGTTTTATTTGCTATTAAATTGTTGAGGGATTAGGAGATTAAAGCTAGATTTATTTTGTGATAATTCAAGGCTAAAAATTATCACAAAATAAAGAGAATTTGGCCAGCTTTGGGACTCCGTAGGGCTGTCCATAATTATTTTACAGACAAAGAAGGGCCAAAAGTTCTTTAATTTTTCTCTTCTCTTTCTCACTTGTTACTTGCCAAAATTCCCTAAGCAATTGCTCAATTCTCCAGCTTCTTTTCTTCTTCTTTACAAGCCGAAAACCCCTTGAACGCCTACCACCTTGTCGCCAAAATCTCCCGGACAAATTGCCCAAAATCTCTCAAAATTCCAGCATCATCTCTTGTTTTCCTTAGCTGAATCTACTCCCCCTATTTGGTGCAGTGTTGGCCGAACATCAAAGCAAAGGGTGCTCTTTTTCTTCAATCGATTAGAACAGGGAAGCTTTCGGGAATTATTTTTCAAGGAATGTCGGTAGCACATTCTTGGCTAAGGCCTTTCAATTAAAAATTCTATGATTAAATGCCGAAACTAACGTATGCCATGGATTTAGGGACTAAGTTAGGCTTCGGATTTGATTGGAAATCAAATCCATTCAAGGGACAAAAATCTAGTGTTGTAGATCGGATCTTCTGGGATCTAGGAATTTCGGTAAAAAACAGTGTGTAAACTCTTTACACACTTTATTATTAAACTTACAATATTATTGTCTTGTGTATGAATTTTGGTAGTGACCTATGATATGCTTGTGGGCTTAATCATGGATTCCTGTAAGTCCCTAATTTGTGATTTTGATATATGATTTGTATGCCATCACATGATGATTAAATGCTATGATATGATTTATGAAATTTTTATTAAAGCATGTGATGGTGGGATTGATGAGAGGAGGGGATGAAATATGGACTGTCGTCGTCGGTGGTTTTGACCACAAGATGGGTTGGCCCCATCAGATTATTTGTGACCTATGGTCATCAGTGGTTTTGACCACAACGATTGAATATTCGCGACTAAGTCCCAGTGGTTTGGTACCACCAGTGGTTTTGACCACACTTGATATTTTGTGACCTATGGTCATCGGTGGTTTTGACCACACGATGGGTTGGCCCCATCATTTAAATTGTGACTTTAAGTCATCAGTGGTTTTGACCACACGGGGTAGAAAAGGAGTATGGATGGCTAGTTGGGTTGCATGAGCATGTTTATTAATAAATTGTGTATGAGATGTATTCTCCGGGTGGGGGATTTATACACTTGAGTCTTGGTGACTCACCCTTCCCTTAACATTTTGCAGATGAGTAGATCGCGGAGATGGAGCTGGATGGACTCGAGGTGGCCATGCAGTGGACATTTTAATAAATGAACTTGGATTTTAATTTATCTTATTTTATGTTGGTTTATTTTAATTAAGTTGTAATAAGGCCTCCTAGAATTATTTTATTATTGTTACATACTTTGAATATTTGTTTAAACTATTTAATTATGTTAATAATGAGTTCACATCTTTTTCCAAATCGAACGAAAAATGTTTTAAAGTACCGTCGGGTACATTTGAAAACTATAAACAACTCGACTTAATAAATATTTTTTTAAACAACACTAAGTATGGTTTTTAACAAGAGACTTGAAGTTGAAAGATTTTCGACAAAACTTAAATCGGTTTTTAAATGGTTCTCAAATTGTTTTCTCTGTAGCAAACCAAATTCGGTCGTAATGTTTGGGCCGGGTTTGGGGTGTTACATAAATAATCAAAGCATAATTTTAAAAGGCCATTTACAATCCCAACAAAGCCAAATGAAAATAATTGAAATAAAGTACCAAGTGCTTAAATCAGTGCAAAACCGACTTTATTCATGGCATGGTCACCTCGAGTCCACCCGACTCCATGTCCGCGATCTAAGTGTCACTGAAATGATAAGGAGAAGGTGAGTCGTAGGACTCAAGTGCATAAATCCCCTCCCGATTAATACAACATACTAACACACACAATACAGAGCAATGTCATTAATGCACCCAATCCTAGCCATCCACAACACCTTTTCTACCCCGTGTGGTACCAAACCACCGGTGGTGCCAAACCACCGTGACCCAAAGTCACGATATCCATAAGTGTGGTTCCAAACCACCGGTGACCCAAAGTCACGAAGAATCCAATGATGGGGCCAACCCATCGTGTGATACCAAATCACCGGGCGACGATCCCATATCTCAAAAGTGGGGCCAACCCACGGTGGTGTTAACCACAGGGACGAGTCGCTATGAGGTGCCAAACCTCTGGTGTCCAAAAGACACGAATGTGATACCAAATCACCGTGACCGAAGTCACGAATTAAGTGATGGGGCCAACCCATCGTGTGATACCAAATCACCGGGCGCTAATCTGTATTATCAATCGTGGGGCCAACCCACTGTGGTGCTAAGCCACTGGGACGAGACGCTATGAGGTGCCAAACCTCTGGTGTCCCAAAGACACGGATATCATATTCCCCCTCCTCTCATATCACCCATTATCATACCGACTCATGTAAAGTATGCAAATCATACAAATCATGCTACACATTTAATGTTGCATCTCATAACACATACATCATAGGTCATGATCTCAAGTATATCAACAATAGAACTCGTAATGAAACGGACTTACCCGAATCCGTGCACATACCCAATCGGGTATCATATCAATCAACCATACTGTTTCGGCTTTATTAAACAATCAGATTATTAAGCATATTACTAAGCAAAGAGTGTGTTAGTTTACACACCTGTTAAAACGCAAGCCTTAATCCCAAGGAACCGATCTAAGACCCTCGATTATCTTGCTCCTATAATCGGCCACATATGAGATTAGCACCTAGGCCATTCGGCCAAAACCATTAAACCAAAGGGGTTAACGTTTGAACCCTTACCTTACACTTGATTTGGTTTCCTACCAAATCCCGAACCAAACGATGGTTCTTCTTTATGCACACGGCACACCCAATCGATTAACAGAGGAAGACGGCTCCTCTTGCTTGCTTCCAAAATCCTGGATGCCCTATGATAAAATCGATTCCAACACAAAAGATTAACTCCTATCAACAAAGGCAAAAATCGGCTCTTAACCAAACCAAAATCGACAAAGAACAAGGGAGAAGAGAAATGAACATTCGGCCAACCACTTACCTTGCTCTAAACCCGATTGGACACCACACCCAAGAGAGATCACACCACACCAATATTCGGCCAAGACTTAAACAAAAAGGAGAAGAAGATTCTACCTTACACAAAGAAGGAGAACACAAGAGAAAGATGAAAAGAAAGGGGTTGATGTTCGGCCAATAACGAAATGGGAAAAAGAAGAAGAAGAAGGAAAGTACTTTCGGTTTTGAAAAGAAGAAGGAATGGAGAAAATGTTTTGGGAATAACTTTCTGGCTATCAAGGTTTCAAGAGAAGAAAGGAAGAAAGTATGAGAAGAATAGGGTACTAATTTGGTTTACACAAATGAAAAAGAAAGAAAGATGGAAGAGAACATTCGCTATCAAAGAATATCAAGAGAAACAAGCAATTTTCTAAAGTATGTGCTTGGACTTTTGGTTTCAAGAAGAAAATGCAGAAACTCACTTGAAATTTCTCGGCTTGCTTTTGACAAAAGAAGGATTTTGGCTTACACAAATTTGACCGAAAATGCTCCAAAATGCCAAAAGAATTTGACCCTCTCCACTTACCCACTTACCAAAACTGGCCACTCCCCATGAAGCACCCAACATTCGGCCACTACCTCCAAACACTCCCAACCACTAATTCAAACTAGTTTGAACTAGTCAACCTCCACAATTTACTCTCCACCCACCATTTGAACAATTTGACTTGGTATATGGCGAGTTTGAACCGCCCACATCTTCTTCTTCTCCTCTGCCACAAAATGGAAGCAAAAATATGAGACTTCTGCAGCTTGAACACAGACCTCCTTCCCCGCAAGTGACGCCAAACCCAAGCTCCAAGTGGCGCCTAACTTGCCACTCTACCAGCTCAATTCTTGTGCTAACATTCTCCTAAAAATATTTATAAACCCCACTCATTCAAATTTCACCTAAAGCTTAAAACTAAAGTTTCCCCAACCACTCGAAGCTTACACCAAGCTTACAACTATGCCTCAAAACAATTGAAACACAACATTGCAGGCCAAATACATGCAAACAATGCAATAATCAAAATAGCCCCTAACCCGGGATATTACAATAGGTATATGTTGATATGTAATTACGTGCAAGTGAGTCTGATATGATTATTAATGAAGTTTGTTCATCTGTGATGCAATGTGATATGATTGAAGTAGGTCTGATAATGATTTAAAATGTTCAATCTGGGTTGGGTTTAGATCGGTAATACCTCATAACCCTAATTCGATGACGGATACGGGTTAAGGGTGTTACATTTGATTGGTATCAGAGCTACAGTTTAGTCGGTTCTCGAACTAACGTAGCGTGTGTGAGTCTAGCTATACATGCCATAAATATCTTTATTATGATAGTGTGATGACTTCTGACAATGAAACATGTTTTCTCTTTTTATATAGTAAATGGATCCTGATCCCAAGCGGGTTGTAACTGATGATGTCGAGAGTGTGGCACCTGCACCCACACAAGGGACTGCGCCGGTTGAATCTCGACCAGCTACGAGTAATCAAGATGAGGGAGCTAAGCAAGCCTTCTTTAGTATAATGAATGATTGGTTTAACCAATATATCCGGATCAATCCGGCTATTCAACAACCTCCGAATCCAAATACTCCACCTGTGGTACCCCTGACTGTTAATCCTGAGAGGTTAAATAAGCCTCCTGTTGATAAAATCAAAAAGTACGGAGCTGAAGAGTTTAGAACCACAACTACTGATAATGCTGAGTGGGCTAAAATTTGGCTCGATAATACTATTCACATCTTTGATGAACTATCTTGTACACCCGAAGAGTGCTTGAAATGTGCTATATCCTTATTACGGGATTCTGCCTACTATTGGTGGAACACTTTGGTTTCGGTTGTTCCGAATGAACGAGTCACTTGGGATTTCTTTTAGACAGAGTTTCACAAAAAGTATACCAGTGAGCGATTCATTGATCAGAGAAGCAAAGAGTTTCTCGAATTAAAATAGGGTCGTATGACTGTATCTGATTATGAGCGTGAGTTTGTGAGACTCAGCCGTTATGCCCGAGAGTGTGTTGCAACCGAGGATGCTATGTGTAAAAGATTCGAGGAGGGGCTGAACGAAGACATAAAATTGCTTGTCAGCATACTTGAAATAAAGGAGTTCGTAGTACTTGTCGAGCGAGCTTGTAAGGCCGAAGAGCTCGAAAAAGAGAAAAGAAAAGCTGAATTTGAAGCTAGAGATTTTCGCAAGAGATCAGCAAGTAAAACTTCTCAGATGACATCAAAGAAGTTTCGAAATGACAGTAACCAATCTAAGACTAATGCTAGGATTTCTATACGAGAGCGACCACTAGTGAGTTCACGAGCTACCTCGATTGCTAGTGTTGGCAATACTCGACCGAATAAGCCCGAGTGTCAACAGTGTGGTAGGTGACATTTTGGTGAATGTTGGGGCAAGTCCAACAACTGAGCTTGCTACAAGTGTGGTTCACAGGATTACTTCATTCAGGATTGCCTGGAGTTAGCTGAGAAGGATAATGCTCAGAGTGCAAGACCGAGCGGTACCGCAGCTAGAGGTAGACCACCCCAAAATGTGGGAGGTAGGAGCGGCACTCAGAGAGGGACTTCGGATACAGCCATTCGATCAGAGGCTCGTGTGCCAGCTAGAGCTTATGCCATTCGTGCCCGAGAGGAGGCTTCATCTCCAGATGTTATCACCTAGATATTTACTCTCTTTAATACTAGTGTAATTGCTCTGATTGATCCTTGTTCAACTCATTCCTATGTGTGTGAAACATTAGTATTCAGTAAGACTTTACCTATTAAGTCTACTGAATTTGTGATTCGGGTCTCGAACCCCCTAGGCCGGTGTGTGCTAGTTGATAAGATGTGCAAGAATTGCCCTTTGATGATTCGAGATTCATGTTTTCTGGCTAATTTGATATTACTACCATTTGATGAGTTTGATATCATCTTCGATATGGATTGGTTAACTGTGCACGATGCCGTAGTGAATTACAGATGAAAGACTATTGATCTGCGGTGCCAGAATAATGAGATAATTCGGATTGAATCTGCGGATTAAAATGGGCTACCAACAGTAATATCTTCGATGTTGGCTTGAAAGTATATGAGAAAGGGGTTGCAAAGCTTACCTTGCTTATGTGATTGAAAATAAAGTGACAAAAAAGAATATTGAATCTGTACCTGTTGTATGTGAGTATCCGGATGTATTTCCGGAAGAATTGTCGCGATTGCCACCTATTCAGAAGGTAGAGTTTGGTATTGAATTAGTACCAGGGACGACCCCAATCTCGATAGCTCCGTATAGAATGGCACCGACTGAATTAAAAGATTTGAAAGCCCAGTTGCAAGAGTTGACAGGTAGAGGCTTCGCTCGACCGAGTTTTTCTCCCTGGGGTGCACCAGTGTTATTTGTGAAGAAGAAAGACAGAACTTTGAGGATGTGCATCGATTATCGACAGCTTAATAAAGTGACCATAAAGAATAAATACCCGTTGTCGTGCATTGATGATCTATTCGATCAGTTGAAAGGGGCTTCAGTGTTTTCAAAGATAGATTTGAGATCGGGTTATTATCAGTTGCGATTCAGAGATTTTGATGTGCCAAAGACTGCTTCTCGGACGAGATGCAGCCATTACGAGTTTTTGGTGATGCCGTTCAGACTCATTAACGCCCCTGCTGTTTTCATGGATTTGATGAATCGGGTATTCAGACAGTATTTGGATCAGTTTGTAGTTGTGTTTATAGATGACATTCTGATCTATTCGCGCAACGAAGCTGAGCATGCTGAACACTTGAGACTTGTGTTACAGATTTTGCGTGATAAGCAGTTGTACGTAAAATTTCATAAATGTGAGTTCTGGTTACGTGAAGTTAGCTTTTTGGGGCATGTTGTTTCAGCATCAGGTATTCGTGTAACATCCCAATTTAGGGCCTAGTCGGAACAGTGGTGCGAGACCACAAATCCGAAGTAGTGAAATGAGTTTTGAGGTTTAAGATATGTTTGCATGATAGTATGAAAGTTTCATGTAGAGATTTTATGAAATTGTCATTGAATGGTCTATTAGGACTAAATTGCAAAAGTTGCAAAATTTGAGATTCCAGAAGCTTTTAGTATGAAATAGCTTTGGATTATTAATTAGAAGTCCTTAAATAGCAATTTTCCTAAATTATAATTTTTGGACAAAAATAGGCATGAGTTAGAAATTTTGAAAGTTTAGTGAGAAGGGCATTTTGGTCATTTATCAATTAAATGATTAAAAAGGGAAAAAGATGACAAAAATCTTATTCATCTTCTTCCCCTTGTGCCGAAAATTTGAGAGACTCCATAGCTAGGGTTCTTCAAATTTTTGAAGCTTGCTAATCAAGAAAAACAAAGCCCGGATCGAAACTGAGGCAAGAACAAAGTCGAGGACTAAATTGCATTTCTACATACATTTTGTACATTGAGGTAAGTTTGTATGATTTATAAGCTTTATGATTAATATCATTGAATTGCTTAGTATGATGTAGAATATATCTTAATTCCATGAGATTTTTAATCCTATGCTAAACAAAGAAATCAATGAGATTAAGTATGAGAAAGTCCCGATTGAAGTTGAATTACTTAGGATACTCGATCTATCACATGAGACAAGGAAGTCCGTATAAGACCAAGCCAAGGCATGGCATCGGCAATCAAGCAAGTTATCATGTAAGACCAAGACAAGTCTTGGCAGTGAAGAGTTTATGAGATGATGACCCATATAAGTCCAAGCCAAGGCATGGCATTGGTGAGTCTCCATGTAAAAATGCCATGTAAGTCCAAGACAAGTCTTGGCATTGAAAAGCTATCATGAGATAGAGATCCCATGTAAGTCCAAGCCAAGGCATGGCATTGGTGAGTAACAAGGAAGATTTCATGTAAGTCCAAGCCAAGGCTCGGCATTAACCCGTTCATGAGTAAAGATACCAAGTGAGACCATGTCAAGACATGGCAATGGTAAGTTCCCAATGGAACACACAAGGAAGACTTCGTGTAAGTCCATGTCAAGACATGGCATCGATACCAAGTTGAGAGATCCCATGTAAGACCATATCTAGGGTATGGCTTTAGCATCGATATATTTGTGAGATGAGATTCAGTATCCTCAGTTATTCATAGTAATTCATCGGGCAAAAGATTAAAGAATAAATGAGAAAGCAATAAAGTTAAGCAAGTAAAGCTATCATCAAAGTATGTTAGTCATAGTGAACTAAGAGTCACTACACCATTACAGACTTTTAGCGGCGTTTTTAGTGGCGTTTTAAACAAAAACGCCACAAATATTATACATTAGCGGCGTTTGATGAAAAACGCCGCAAAAAAAGAGAAATAGTGGCGTTTGTTTAAAAAGCGCCGCTAAAAATGATATATAGCGGCGTTTATTTGTAAAACGCCGCTAAAGGTCTGATCTTTAGCGGCGCTTTTACAAAAACGCTGCTAAAAGTCTGATCTTTAGCGGCGCTTTTACAGAAACGCCGCTAAAGGTCTGATCTTTAGCGGCGCTTTTACAGAAACGCCGCTAAAAGTCTGATCTTTAGCGGCGCTTTTACAGAAACGCCGCTAAAAGTCTGATCTTTAAATTTATTTTTGGATACATATGACTGATTGTTTTTAAATTTATATATTAAATAATTTCTTATATAATTTTGATTCTAGTTTAAATTATTTAAAAGAAAAATATTTGATAAAAATGAAAAAAATATTAAATAATTTCTTATATTAATTTTAAAATGTTGAATTAATTCTCATGATTGTTTAGGGTTTATGGTTTAGCATATATAATTTAAGGTGTAAGGTTTACGAGTGACTATTTTAATGTTTAGGGATTATGGTTTAGGGTTTTAGGGTTTAGGTTTTAGGGTTTAGGGTTTATGGCCGGATAGAGGATAGGGGTTATGAATTTAGATTAAATTAGTGTATTTTAATTTATATATTAAATTATTTATAATATGGTTTAATTTAGGGTATATAGTTTATAAGCTTTATTGTTTATGGTTTGGGGTTTAAGAATTAAGATTTATGGTTTCGGGTTTAAGAGTACGGGTTAGGTTATGGTTTAGGCCAGTGGTTTGGGGTTTAAGAATTAAGATTTATGGTTTTAGGTTTAAGAGTACGGGTTAGGTTATGGTTTAGGCCAGGTTTATAGTTTAATTTTTAGTTTTTAGATTTATATATTGGGTTTAGGGTTTAGTGTTTAGAGATTTAATTGTTCAGTAATTTGATAAAAGAGGTAAAAATCAAATTCTTTTAGGGTTTAAGGTTTGCAATAAGATTATTTTTTTAATTACTTTTGCACCTTGTAATATACGTATGAGTTGCGGTTTAGGGTTTAAGGTGTATAAATAAGGGTTTATAGTGTATAATTTGTGTATAATTTAGGATTTTATGATTTAGGTATGAGAACTTAAATTAGAAAACTATATAAATTAAATATAGTGTTAGAAAGAGAACAAAATAATTTTAAAGAATTTAATAAATAAATAAATTTAAAAAAATTATTGGTATTAGCGGCGTTTTTGAGCAAAAACGCCGCAAAAAGCATATTAATAAAAAGAAAACGGCGCCGTTTTCCTATAGTTTTAGTGGAACCAGTTAATTTAAAACGCAGTCGTTTTTGTAAGGGAGTTTAGTGGTGTAACACCCCAAACCCGGACAGGACACCACGTCCGAATCTGGTATGTTACGGGGAACACGTTTTTGAGAATCCAAAGTATATAGTTAAAAACGAGTTGATTTCATTTAGCATATCCAATAGTTTCTTAGTGCTATTTTGAAACATTTTTGACTTAGTAGAATATCGAGTTTGGTTTGAAGCTCATTTGAGTTTACTTTATAGCAAGCATAGTGAGATACCCGATGGTATAGTTTAAAACACATTGCGTTATAGTTTTGAAAACATTATCTTACCAAATTTTTAGTAAAATTTCATACCAAGTTATTTGTTAAGCAGGTTGAGAATCTAATTAAAACATAACCATCATAAAACATAATTTAAAGGCCTTTTACAAATCCAAATTAAATCTCAAATAAAAATAAATAAGCTAAAGTACCCAAAGTGAATAGTCTGAGCAAAACTTTTATTAAAGCATGGCATGTGCACCCCGAGTCCACCCCTGCTCCATGTCCGCGTCTCTCGGGTCACCCGAAATGTCAAAGGAGAGGGTGAGTCGAATGACTCGATGCATAAATCCCGCTCCCGATGAAACAACATGCTAACACACATCATACATAGCAACATAATTAATGCAACCCGATCCTAACCATCCGTATCTCCTTTTTCTACCCCGTGTGGTACCAAACCACCGGTGGTGCCAAACCACTGGTGACATATAGTCACAATGTGTTACTAAAACACTGGTGTCCCAAAGACACAATATCCATCAATGTGGTGCCAAACCACCGTGTCCCAAAGACACGTTTGTGCTACCAAAGCATCGTGACCGAAGTCACAAATCCAATGATGGGGCCAACCCATCGTGTGATACCCAATCACTAGCGAGACGATCCCATATCTCATGTGGGGCCAACCCACGGTGGTGTCAAACCACGAGGACAAGTCGCAATGAGGTGCCCAACCTCCGTGTCCCAAAGACACAAATGTGGTACCAAACCACCGTGACCGTAGTCACAATAATCGAATGATGGGGCCAACCCATCGTGTGATACCCAATCACTAGCGACGATCCCATATCTCAAAGTGGGGCCAACCCACGGTGGTGTTAACCACGTGGGGCGAGTCGCAATGAGGTGCCAAACCTCCGGAGGTGCCAAACCTCTGGTGACCCAAAGTCACAAAGTGTGTTACCAAAACACCGGTGCTCACAAGACAAAATATCACCGCTCCTCCGCTCAAATCACCCATCAACATACCATACTCATGTAATCATGCATATCATGCAAAACATGCATATCATGCTAAAATGCCTAACCTCATATCCCATGTCACATATATCCATAGCCATGGTATCATATAGATCATCAGTAAACTCATAACAATAATAATACTGACTTACCCGAGTCCATGATCATACCCATTAGGGTATCATATCAATCATCACTGTTTCATTAATTATCACACAAAGTTATCAATCATATTACTAAACGGAAGTGTGTTAGTTTACATACCTGGTAATACGAGTCTAAAAAATCCTGACAAAAGCGATCTAAGTCCCTTGATTAACTTGCTCCTAGAATCGGCCAAACATAGGGGTTAGGCATCTATAACATTCGGCCAACAATAATTAACCAAAGAGGTTAATATCGAACCCTTACCTTGCTAATGGTTTGATTTCTTATCAAACCCGAACCACAAAGGTTCTCCTTCCAACAATCGTCTACACCTTGAAAAGAGAATGGTTAATCCTTTAGAAACCTTTTAGACTTAATCAAAACTAAACGAATAACCCATGAACAATATCTCACCATCTCTTACCGGTCAATTAACAGAAGATGACAACTCCTCTTGCTTGCTTCCAAAATCCAAGGATCCTATAACGAGAGATTAGTACCCTTCCAACATGACCATATTCGGCCCTCACCCAAACCGTAACCAAAAAGAACAAAAGAGGGAAAATATGGCCACTCTCTGGCCACCCCACTTACCTTGTTCAAAGATTGAACAACCAACCAAATCCACTCTTCACCGATATTCGCCACCAAGGAACTACTAAGAGAGAGAAGACTTTCGGCCAAGAGGAATGGAAGGAACAAACGAATACAAACGGCTTGAGCTTTGAACAAAAGACAAGAATAAAACGATGAGTAGAGAGTGGGGACTTTCGGTTTGAAAAGAAATGGATGAAGAAAGTGTTTTTGGGAGGGTAAGATTCGGCTACCAATGTTTCAAGAAGAGGAAAAAGAATGTTGGAGAAGAGAGAGTTTCGGTTTTAACACAATTAAACAAAAGAAGAAGAAATGGGGTTGAACATTCGCCACACACAAAAATTAAGGAAAAGAAATGCAAATTTAAGCAAAGCCATAGGGGTTTGGTCATTCACTTTGAAGAAATGAGAAAAACTCTCTGAAGTTTCGGGTTGCTTTTGTGAAAGAAGAAAATGTTGGCTTCACAAATGCTTTTGGCCGAAAATGCACAAAATGAGAAGTGCATTTCGGCACACCTCACTTCCCCTTACCAAACCGTCCACACCCCCACTCCAACACCCCACAAATTCGGCCAAAATCCCTCCATTCACTCCACTCCCCACATTCAAACAACAAGACCAAGTCTTCCTCCTACAATTATTCTCCACCAACCGTTTGAATGGTATGACTTGGTCCAAGGTAGAATTCAACTTGCCTTCTACCTCTTCCCCCATGCCGTCCAAAATTAAAGCCAAAATGGGGACTCTGCAGCTCGAACACTAGACCTCCACTCCATGTAGATGACGCCACACCAAGCTCCCCCATGTAGCGCATGCTTTGCCACTAAGCTAGCTCCTCTTTTGTGCAACAAAACAACAAGTAAAATTCTTAAACCCCAGTTTCCTCAAACTCCTTCACTTAACACCCAAAACCAAAATTTTCCCATTCCTCGTGCACACTCCTAGCCCACAATTAAGCCCCTAAAACACCGAAATAGCAACACAGCACACTAAACACATGCAATTTCATGCAACAACAAAATAGCCCCTAACCCGGGATATTACAAGTGGCGTTTTTTAAAAACGCCACAAAAAGCCAATTTCATTTAACAAAACGGCGCGCTTTCTTTTCCTCGAGTTGTACCCGATTCATCCCCTCCCCCCAAAAAAAACAGAACTCATCGCCTAATCCCCCGTAAAAATCCCTAAGTGCTCCCCAAATCCCCTAGCGATCTCACTGAAAACCCGCCGCGCGGTGTTCTCTCTGCTCGCTGCCGCCTTCGCTGCGTCGCCCTTCTCTCGCGCAAAATCGGCGGTAAATATACTCATCGAGTCTCTCCGCTCGCCATGGTTGCCGAGTTTCGGTGACTCGGGTCTTAGTAACTATAGTCTACTATTTTTTAGGCACGATTTATACTTCAAGTGTTGTCTAAAATTTTTAGTTTTCAAATATTTCTTCTTTAGTTTTTAGTTTTCAAATAATTTTTAGTTTTGATTCAATATTCTGCTACTTCTTTTAGTAAAAATTCAAATATTTGAATTCGTTTATTCCTTTTACTTTCAAAAAAATCTATTTTAAATAAATAAAGAATTTTTTGTATATGAAATATTTGAAAAGTAAAGAATTTTTAGGCATTGAAGTATATTTCTTCTTCTACGTATAGTTTGTTTACACACTCGCCGCTTGATATTTTGTTAATTACTTTTGCTTTGTTTGATATTGTGTTTGATATTGAAGTATATTTTGTTTGATATTTCTTCTTCTAAGTATATTTTGTTTGATATATGAGAAGTTTTGTGTGATTACCGGTATATGGCCATGTGGTGAAAATTCTTGAATTTTGATTGCAGCTTAGAACTATATTCATCTCTGTTTACATGAATTTTGATTGCAGATTAGAATTATACTCATGAATGGTAAATTCTAATTATAGTTGATATATATATATATATATTGCTCGAATCAAAAGTTGAAATGTATATCATTGTTTTTCATGTGCGAATCAGTAAAGTAAATCAAACTTGAAATGTAGAAATAATCAATATGGTCTAAGTTTTTATAATTTTTTTACATTTAGTCCATTTATTTTTTGAATTTAAAAATAGAAGTTCAATTGTCAATATTATCAAAATTATTATATGAAATTCAAGCATATTATAATGACTTTTTATTACATAGCTATTAATTAAAAAATTAATTTCAAAATGTGACTTTAAAAAATTAAATTAAAAATGTTAATGATGTAAATAAGCGAAATTAAATTTTCGTGCTGTATATATTTGCTGATCTGAAAGCTCTAAATTTGGCTTCACAGGTAATTTTGAAAGTGAGTAGAATTGAAGAGGACTTCCGAGCCGAGGACTTGCTGCATTACCGTCTCCTCTGCTGCGTCAAGGCATCACATCAAGCCGCTCTCCACCGCCACGCATAATCGGTAAACTTCAAGATTTGTATTTGCAGTTGATTTTGAACTTCAAATTAATCTGATGCTTGTGTAAAAGAAATGTCGTTTGATTATTTGTTGTTTTAATTTCTAATCCTCGAATACTTTGTTTATTCAGATTATATATATGTTTACATGTAAGTTACTTAAATGTGAAAAAGTATAGAGTTTAAGACCATGGCCAAGTTGAAGACCATAGACTAATTACAAGACTACAAGCAAAATTGATCCAAATTGATTTAATTGCTGCCAATTGGATTAGAGCTGAAAAAGTTGAAGAACTAAAATTGATTAAATTAAAATATATAAGTATTAAATTTAGAATTTAAAAATAATATAGGGAGTAATAGCAAATTTTAACTTTGTTGTCCAATATAAAGCAAATTCTCATTGTTTATGATATAGTTTTTGAGGATACACTACTTTGGGAGTTTGGACCCAAATCTAAACATGCAGACAAATAACTTAACTATCTTAGCGAATAATAATATTTAAGCCTTTTAAGCTCATACAAATATATTAGAAGAAACAATAATTACATTATGGTTAGAACAAAATGTATACTTTTACAAGTTCAAGCATTCACATGGTAAGACAATAATGAACACTCGAGTGCATGCCCCATGCATTAACCTTATTAACCATATTGATCAAATTAAATGCTTAAGTTATCAATTTAAATGCTTAAGTTACTTAAATTGATCCCTTTTTTCTATGTATATATTATGATATATATGTTTACATGTAAGTTATTGTTTGTAATTGTTTATGTTTAAGTTATTCTTTTAATATACGTTTTTAATATATATTTGTATGAAGTAAATTGATCTTATGTTGTTTGTATCTCGTTACTGCTTCCTACTGCTCCTGCAACTGTTGGATTGGATTTGGTGGTAATAACTTAACAGGTATGAAATCATTATTATTCTTATTTATATGTTGTTGCTTGCTGGAGGTTGTTAAACCATTTTGTGAATATATATCCCTTTTGTGCTACAAATTGATCATTAAATGCTGTAAAATGAAGTTTTAAACTATGGAATTCTGCTTTGTTTGATTTCTTTTCATTTTGCTAAGAATGTTGCGATTTGAAGCCTATAGCTGTGAAAGTTGTAATTGAATTTTTTAAGCCTAGGATGCGTGGCTTGAGTGAAAGCCAAAAATTGAAGAAGAAAATGTGTATTTTCATTAACTTCAAATTGAGGCATAATGCCATTACATATAATAGGGTGATAAAAACAAATGCATTTCACCTAAACATCTACCCGCTACCACTACTTACATTGAAACTAAACTAAACTTGCACACTTGGTAAAGTTGATTTATCAGCTCAAATGTCAACAAAAAATACATCAAGTACATTAACAACTTGGTTCTAATTTAACTAAGTTAAAGGTATGGTAGTAATATTCTATTATCAGTATAATATTAATATTGGTCAGTATGTTAATATGTTTTATTATAAAAAATAGATTTGTTTTAAAAGAAGTAATTTAAAAACTGTTTAAATTTAAAAACTTATAAATATTTTGTTATCAATATAATAATATAGATCATTATTTAAATATGTTTTAAAATAGAAAATAAATTCTTTTTTTAAAAGAAGTAAGTTAAAAACTTGTTAAATTTAACATCACAGCAAATTTCAATTATAACAAAACATATAATAACATTTTTTAAAATTATTTATATATCCTTTTTTTGCTGGAAATTGATCAATTTAAATGCTGTAAAATGAAGTTTTAAACTATGGTATTCTGCTTTTTTGATTTCTGTTCATTTTGCTAAGAATGTTGCGATTTGAAGCCTATAGTCGTGAAAGTTGTAATTGAATTTTTGAAGCCTAGGATGTGTGGCTGTGTTGGAACTAAGAATGATGATGAATTACAAAGACAGAACATCACTTCAAGTAACTAAATAAACTTAAATTGAATAGTTGCATCAACTTCAGCAGTATCTGCATGGTTCTCTACTTCTTATCTGCTTCTTGTATATATTCATATGTATGTGTTAATTCATATGTTGTTTGTATTTCAGTTACTTCTTCCTACAATTCTTTAATCGTTGGATTTAATTAATCGCTTCTCGCTTCCTTCCTCGCAACTTCGTTCAATCAAGAGTTACATTATCCGGTAGTGCTATTGATAAAGTTTTTATATTTGGTTCACATGAATTAATTATATTATGTGTTAATCGTTTATTTGGTGCTAATCTGGAAATGAAATGGCCATAATTATTTTGCAGATTGTTCTACCCTACTTTCATCTACTGATTGTTCGAACTTAGTTTCTTCGCAGCATTGTTCTCCGTTAGTTTGTTGGTAAGTTTTCACTTTGTTTACATATAGTTGTCCTCATTTTTTTATATCATTAGTATGAGTATAGTTCCAAATTGCTATTTCTTATCATGCTTGGTTGATATATATGTCGCTTATTATATCTTTCTGTCCAAAAAAAAAAAAAAGATTCAAAGTATATAGGTTTGGAAACTTTGACGGGTTGCCTTATATCTCACTCATTAGATATAATGGATCCTCCCTAGGTGTAACAATGCCACGTATGATGAATCTTAAAGAATACATAACTCAAGAATATATGTGATCATATCGAGATTTACAGAAATTATAAATTAACAATTTAGCCGTGTAATTTATTGCCAACTTTAGACTTCAACAACTACGAAATGGATAGGAGTTGGATGAAATTGTCAAGGGTAAGCAACGACTATCGAAATGGAGTAGAAACTTTTCTGAATTTCGCATTCCAAAATGCAAGCCAAGAGAATATGATTCTTTGCCCGTGTAAGAAGTGTTGCAATATCAATTGGCATTGTCGTGAAGTTGTCTACGAACATCTAGTTGTTGATGGTTTTGTCCGGGGGTACAAAAAATGGATTTTCCATGGAGAGTGTACATCTAGTGGAGCATCTTCATCGATGAATATGGGTTATCCTCATACTACTTACAATCAGAATGTTAGAGATGATAATATGGAAGGCATGTTGCAGGATGCTTTTAATATGCGCAGTGATGGTTTCAGGTCGTTTCCACGACTTGGGTGCAACCGATGCTTATAGTTTTGGTAGAAATACTTTCACTTTGAAGGGGAAGAAGTGTACCTTATGAACAGCCCAAGCGAAGAAGCGGCGAGGTTCTACACGTTACTTGGTGAAATGAATGAAGAATCAGTATGAGGGGTCAAAATTTTCCAAATTGTCTTTCTCAGATTCGTCTTTTTCACTTGAAATGTTTGCTGATGTTCAAAGAAAATATGAAGAACTCCAAAGAATGCTTTAGAGCGGATGCGGGCAAAAGAATGAGGAGCGGCGGCGAGAAGAGAGAGGCGTGCAGCGGTGCGAGGGGAGGCGAGATGCAAAGATCGATGCTAGCAGAGCAGAACAAAAAGTACGAAGAGCTCCAGCACCAGCTTCAGCATATGATGCAGATGTTTCAACAGTCGCAGAAACCGCCATCTTAGACACATTTAGTTTCTCGTTGTAAGAATGTTTTGACATTATTACATTTAACATTATTGTTACAATATTTTCAGTCATCATTCATTTAATTTATTAAATTTCAAGTATTATTTAGAATTAATGTATTTGGAGTGATTTTTATGCTAAATTTGCTTTGTTTTATGTTGGAATTATATGCTATATTTATCAAGTTATTGGTTGGTTTTAGTGCGGGAGGGGTATTATATTGAAAAAGCAGACCTTTGTAAATCTATACAAATTAGCGGCGTTTGTAACAAAGCGCGCTAAAAGCCATCGTTTTTAGCGGCGTTTGTTGAAAGCGCCGCTAAAGACAATGACTTTTAGCGGCGTTTGGTGTAAAAGCGCCGCTAAAAACATGACTTTTAGCGGTGTTTATCGGGAAAGCGCCGCTAAAGACCATGACTTGTAGCGGCGTTTTTAGAAAGCGCCGCTAAAGACCATGACTTTAGCGGCATTTGTCGGAAAGCGCCGCTAAAGACCATGACTTTTAGCGGCGTTTGTCGGAAGCGCCACTAAAGACCATGACTTTTAGCGGCGTTTGCAGGGAAAGCGCCGCTAAAGACCATGACTTTTAGCGGCGTTTGTCGGGAAGCGCCGCTAAAGACCATGACTTTTAGCGGCGTTTGTAGAGAAAGCGCGCTAAAGACCATGACTTTTAGCGGCGTTTTTGAAAGCGCCGCTAAAAGTCATGGTCTTTAGCGGCATTTTTTATGCATAAACACCGCTAAAATTTGCGCAGTAGCAATAGCGGGCGTTTTTGTGGCGCTTACAAAAGCGCCAAAAAACTTTTAGTGGCGCTTATAAACGCCGCTAAAGGCCAAAAAAAACGCCGCTAAAAGTCTGTTTTGCTATAGTGAGTATTATTCATGTTATGAATGATGAAGTTAGATCATGCTTATCTTAACAAAGTATGCTAATCTATATGATTAAGTGATACAGGTGTACCTTGTTTACCTTACAAACACGAGACTAGTAAGTACCATGATAAGTGTAAGAATCATTAAGAGTAAGTAAGCTCAAGCATGTGAACTTAGCAATGCCTTTGCTTATGATGAATGAGTATCTTAAGTATATATATTTATATACGTTGTTATATGCATTACATGCAAACTTACTAAGCGAAATGCTTACGCCTTTAATTCTTTCTTTCCATGTAGTCCCACCAAGCTAATCTCGTGGGTCATCGTCATTTGAGCTTGGAGCACACTATCAATCACTATTTTGGTATAGCCAAGTTGTTTATATTAAGTATGGCATGTATAGGAAGCATTTCATTTTGAGTTATGTTTTAGAATTAGCCAAAGTGTTGGCTATCAAGCTTAGTATTCTTTTGTATATGGCCAAAGAGATGGGTCATGAATGATTAAGTATGCATGTTTTTATCTATCAATGAAGTATGCATCCTTGTTCATGTTAGATGTAATACTTGAGTTATTGAATTGAGTATTGGATTGATCTTACTATCAGGGTGGCAATTGGCTTGGAAGATAGCGTCTAGGTGCCCACACGGATAGACACACGGGAGTGTGTCTAAGCCGTGTGTCCCTTGCACATTAGTGTTTTAAGTCAGAATAGACCACAGGCTAATCACACTGCCGTATGTTTAGGCCGCAGTGTGACACACACTGCTAGCACATGGGCGTGTGCCCCGCCGTGTGAAGTCCGCACCTTGCACTTGTAAATTGAATTACCACACGGCTGAAGTACACGGGCGTGTGTATGGACCGTGTGAATCAGTCAGAATGCCAAAGTTTAGCATACAGGCCAAAGCCACAGGCGTGTCAAGGCCGTGTGAAATTAGTCAGTGTCGACCACGGGTGGAAGACACGGGCATGTCTTAGGGGTACACGGGCGTGTCCCAAGTCACATGGGCGTGTGACCCCTGTTTCGAGGAAAAGTTCCCGATTGAGTTCTGGAAGTTTCTGGATAGGTGTTTAAGGCCTCGTAGGCCCATGAAACGTATGTTTTGATTAAGAAAGAGAAGTTTTTGTTTCGAAACAAAATTTTACAGCCCGTAAGTACATGTTTCCTTAATTTCAAGTATGGTAACGTCTCGTACCCAGTCTCAGTCTCGGACTTGGGTATGGGGTGTTACATTTAGTGGTATCAGAGCCATGATTTAGTCGGTTCTAGGACTAACATAGCACGAACTCGAGTCTAGCTATACATGCCATACGTAAGAATGTTTTTATAATGATTGTGTGACGACTCCTGACGACTTAAATTATGTTTATACATATAGTAAATGGATCCCGAAAGAGCTGTAGCGGATGACGTAGAAAGTAACGCGTTGGCTCCCGCTGAAAGGACGATTCCTAACGAGAATGAGAATAGACCCACTACAGTGAGTCAGAGAGGAGGATAAGAGGCTAGAGAAGCCTTCCTCCATATAATGAACACGTGGTATACGGAGTTCGTTCGTATGAACCCGAATGCTCAAACCCCTCCACCCTCGCCTATTCCTCAACCTATCCCAGTAGCCCCTCAAGTAGTAGAGGTTGTAAGAGGAGAGAAGCCTCCGGTTGATAGGATCAGGAAACATGGGGCAGAAGAATTTTGGGCTAAAAAGGATGATGATTCAGAAAAGGCCGAGTTCTGGTTAGAGAATACCATCAGGGTATTCAATGAATTGTCATGCACGTCTAAGGAATGCATGAAGTGTGTAGTCTCTCTTTTAAGAGATTCTGCTTACCAATAGTGGAACACCTTAGTATTAGTGGTACCACGAGAAAAGATCACGTGGGAGTTCTTTCAAGAAGAGTTCAGAAAGAAGTATATCAGTCAAAGATTTATCGATCAGAAGAGAAAGGAATTTCTAGAACTAAAGCAAGGTAAGATGTCCGTAACTGATTATTAGCATGAATTTGTATGACTCAGTAAATACGCTCAAGAGTGTGTATCCACTGAGGCCATCATGAGTAAGAGATTCGAAGATGGACTAAATGAGGGCATTAAGTTGTTTGTTGCTGTCCTAGAATTAAAAGAATTTATTGTGTTAGTGGAGCGGGCTTGTAAAGCCAAAGAGCTAGTAAAAGAGAAGAGAAAATCTGAAATGGAGTCTCGTGACTCGAGAAAGAGACAATGGAATAAGTCATTCCAACCCTCTTCCAAGAAGTCAAGAGATTTCTCCACCCGATCGGCTTCATCCATAGGGTTTCCAAGAAGAAACAAGGGTAAACAGTATTCGGGAAATAAGTCAAAGACTACTTCAGTCGCTAGTGTGGGGGAACATTCAATCTGATAGACCGGAATGCCCATAGTGCGGTAGACATCATCTGGGTGAGTGCCGAGCGCATGAAAATGCTTGTTTCAGATGTGGTTCCCAAGACCACTTTATAAAAGATTGCCCGGAGACAATGAAGGAAGAGAGAGCACAGAACCCGAGATCTGGGAGTATGGTCAGAGGAAGACCGCAGAAGAACCCGGGTAGTGGAGCAAGTGGTAGAGGTAACCCTAAAGAGCAGGTTGCGAGACCCGAGGGTAGGGCACCTGCAAGGACGTATGCCATTCACGCCGCGAAGAGGCATCTTCTCCCCGATGTTATTACGGGTACCTTTTCTCTTCATGATATTAAAGTTATTGCTTTAATAGATCCCTGATCCACACACTCTTACATTTGCATGAAACTAGTATCCAGTATGAGTATGCCTATAGAGTCTACAGAATTTGTGATTAAAGTGTATAATCCATTAGGCCAAAGTGTGCTGGTCGATAAAGTATGTAATGGTTGCCCATTGATGATTAGAGGTCATTATTTTAAAGCAAACCTTAAGTTGTTACCATTTGATGAGTTTGACATCAATCTTGGTATGGACTGGTTGACCACTCATGATGTAATAGTAAATTGTGGGAAGAAAAATATTGAGATGAGATGTGAGAATGGGGACACTCTCCATGTAGAATCAGACGAACAAGGTAGATCGCCGATAATGATTTCTCATATGACAGCACAGAAATACATAAGAAAAAGGTATGAGGTATATTTGGCCTTTGTGATGAATGATAGAGAAACAGAGGTAAAGATTGAGTTAGTACCGATAGTATATGAGTACTTGGATGTTTTTCCCGAGGAATTACCAGGACTACCATCAGTTAGAGAGATTGAGTTCAGCATTGAGCTAGCTCCTGGTACTGTACCAATATCTATTACTCCTTACAGAATGGCTCCAACAGAGTTGAGAGAGTTGAAGTCATAGTTGCAAGACTTGACAGATAAAGGTTTTGCAAGATCAAGTTGTTCTCCATGGGGTGCTCCAGTTTTATTTGTGAAAAAGAAAGATTGCACCATAAGGTTGTGCATAGATTACCGTCAGCTTAATAAAGTGACAGTAAAGAACAAGTACCCATTGCCAAGGATCGATGATTTGTTCGATCAATTGAAGGGGGCCACTGTGTTCTCTAAGATAGACTTGAGAACCGGGTACTACCAGTTGAGAGTAAAGGATTCAGATGTATCCAAGACCGCTTTTCGAACGAGGTATGGGAATTATGAATTTTTAGTCATGCCCTTTGGATTGACCAATGCTCCTGCGGTATTCATGGACTTAATGAACCACATTTTTAGGCCATACCTCGACAAGTTTGTAGTCATTTTTATCGATGACATATTGATTTATTCCCGAGATGGGAATGATCATGCTGAGCATCTACGAACGGTCTTGCAAACTTTACGAGAAAATCAGCTTTATGCCAAGTTCAGTAAAAGTGAATTTTGGCTCAAGGAAGTAGGATTCCTGGGACATATTGTCTCGAGAGATGGAGTCCGAGTAGATCCAAGTAAGATTTCGACCATAATGGACTGGAATCCACCGAGGAATGTCTCTAAGATTAGAAGTTTTCTAGGCCTAGCTGGCTATTATAGACGATTCGTCAAGGGGTTTTCCATGATTACAACTCCGATGACGAAATTGTTACAGAAAAACGTGAAGTTTGAGTGGATAGAAAGATGCCAACAAAGTTTCGAGAAACTAAATGCATTATTGATAGAATCTCCAGTTTTAGTACAACCCGAGACAGGGAAAGAGTTCATGATATACAGTGATGCATCCTTAAACGGATTAGGCTGTGTACTTATGCAAGAAGGCAAAGTGATTGCTTATGCCTCAAGACAGCTAAAGCCCCATGAGAAGAATTATTCGACGCACGATTTAGAGTTGGCTGCCATAGTCTTCGCATTGAAGATTTGGAGACACCATTTATATGGTGAAAGATGTCAGATTTTCACTGATCACAAAAGTTTGAAGTACTTGATGACGCAGAAAGAGTTGAACTTAAGGCAACGGAGATGGTTAGAGTTGGTAAAAGACTATGAGTTGATCATTGACTACCATCCCGGAAAGGCGAATGTGGTCGCTGATGCTTTAAGTAGAAAGTCTCTATTTGCATTAAGGGCAATGAATTTGCGGATGACTTTATCCGACGATAGTTCTATTCTAGCTGAGTTGAGAGCTAGACTAATGTTTCTCCAAGAGATCATTGAAGCTCAAAAAGAAGATAGTGAATTACAAGTCAAGAGAGCTCAGTGTGAGACAGATGTTGAGTTTGATTTCCAGATTAGTCCCAATGGAAGTTTGATGTTCAAAGATAGAACTTGTGTACCGAGAAAGGAGGAGCTTATTCAGAAAATTTTGCATGAGGCACATAACGGATGTTTATCTATACATCTGGGTAGTACCAAGATGTATAATGACTTGAAGCAATAGTATTGGTGGCCAAGAATGAAGAAAGATATTTCAGAGTTTGTTTCCAAATGCATGATTTGTCAGCAAGTAAAGGCTGAACACCAAGTACCTTCGGGTTTGCTTCAACCCATTTCGATTCCCGAGTGGAAATGGGACCGTATCACCATGGATTTTGTAACGGGTTTACCGTTGTCACCAAACAAGAAAGATGCTGTATGGGTTGTGGTTGACAGACTTACGAAGTTGGCCTATTTCATACCTGTACGAGTGGATTACTCACTCGACAAGTTGGCAAACTTGTATGTTTTAGGAATAGTAAGGCTACATGGAGTTCCTTTGTCAATCATATCGGATAGAGATCCAAGATTCACCTCCAGATTTTGGAAGAAGTTACAAGAGGCCTTGGGTACAAAATTGAGTTTTAGTACAGCTTTTCATCCTCAAACTAACGGTCAGTCAGAGAGGTTAATACAAGTACTCGAAGATATGCTCCGGTGTTGTATTCTTGAATTCCAAGGCAGTTGGGAAAATTTTCTCCCATTAGTAGAATTTGCCTACAATAATAGTTTTCAGTCGAGCTTGAAGATGGTGCCTTATGAGGCTTTATATGGGCGTAAGTGTCGAACGCCTTTATATTGGACTGAACTCAAGGAAAACCAGATTCACGAGGTTGATTTGGTTAGAGAAACCAAACAGAAGGTGAAAGTAATTCGAGAAAGTTTAAAGGTCATTGTTGGATGGACAAAAATCCTACTCAGATTTAAAAAGAAAAGAGATAGAGTATCAGGTCGGGGATAAAGTTTTCTTGAAAGTGTCACCATTGAGAAAGGTTCTTAGATTTGGCCATAAAGGCAAGTTGAGTCCACGTTTTATCGAACCATACGAAATTACTGAGAGAGTTGGGCCGGTAGCTTATCGATTGGATTTTCCATCAAAGTTAGAAAAGATACATGATGTGTTTCACGTGTACATGTTGCGACGCTACCGATCAGACCCTTCACATATAATTGTCCCTTCAGAGTTAGAGATTCATCCCGACATGACTTATGGTGAAGAACCAGTTAAGATTTTAGCTCGGGAAGTCAAACAGCTAAGAAATGGCAATGGTAAGTTCGTAATGGAACACACAAGGAAGACTTCGTGTAAGTCCATGTCAAGACATGGCATCGATACCAAGTTGAGAGATCCCATGTAAGACCATATCTAGGGTATGGCTTTGGCATCGAGATATTTGTGAGATGAGATTCAGTATATTCATAGTAATTCATCGGGCAAAAGAGTAAAGAATAAATGAGAAAGCAATAAAGTTAAGCAAGTAAAGCTATCATCAAAGTATGTTAGTCATAGTGAACTAAGAGTATTATTCATGTTATGAATGATGAAGTTAAGATCAGGCTTATCTTAACAAAGTATGCTAATCTATATGATTAAGTGATACAGGTGTACCTTGTTTACCTTACAAACACGAGACTAGTAAGTACCATGATAAGTGTAAGAATCATTAAGAGTAAGTAAGCTCAAGCATGTGAACTTAGCAATGCATTTGCTTATGATGAATGAGTATCTTAAGTATATATATTTATATATGTTGTTATATGCATCACATGCAAACTTACTAAGCCAAATGCTTACGTCTTTAATTCTTTCTTTCCATGTAGTCCTGCCAAGCTAATCTCGTGGATCATCGTCATCGGAGCTCGGAGCATACTATCAATCGCTATTTTGGTATAGCCAAGTTGTTTATATTAAGTATGGCATGTATAGGAAGCATTTCATTTTGAGTTATGCTTTAGAATTAGCCAAAGTGTTGGCTATCAAGCTTAGTATTCTTTTGTATATGGCCAAAGAGATGGGTCATGAATGATTAAGTATGCATGTTTTTATCTATCAATGAAGTATGCATCCTTGTTCATGTTAGATGTAATACTTGAGTTATTGAATTGAGTATTGGATTGATCTTGCTATCAGGGTGGCAATTGGCTTGGAAGATAGCCTCTAGGTGCCCACATGGATAAACACACGGGCGTGTGTCTAAGCCGTGTGTCCCCTGCACATTAGCGTTTTAAGTCAGAATAGACCACGGGCTAATCACATGGCCGTATGTTTAGGCCGTGTGTGACACACGGTTAGCACATGGGCGTGTGCCCTGGCCGTGTGAAGTCTGCACCTTGCACTTGTAAATTGAATTACCACACGGTGAAGTACACGGCGTGTGTATGGACCGTGTGAATAAGTCGAGAATGCCAAAGTTTAGCACACACACCAAAGCCACGCCACGGCGTGTCAAGCCCGTGTGAAATTAGTCGATGTCGACCACGGGTGGAAGACACGGGCATGTCTTAGGGTACACAGGCGTGTCCCAAGTCACATGGGCGTGTGACCCACTGCTTGAGGAAAATTTCCGATTGAGTTTCGAAAGTTTCCGGATAGGTGTTTAAGGCCTCGTAGGCCCATGAAACGTATGTTTTGATTAAGAAAGAGAAGTTTCTGTTTCGAAACAAAATTTTACAGCCCGTAAGTACATGTTTCCTTAAATTCAAGTATGGTAACGTCTCGTACCAAGTCTCAGTCTCGGACTTGGGTATGGCGTGTTACAATTCGGGTTGATCCGAGTAAGATTTCGACTGTACTTGATTGGAGACCTCCGCGGAATATTACTGAAGTTTGGAGCTTTTTGGGACTTGCCGTTATTATAGACGCTTCGTGAAAGGTTTCTCGATGATTGCAACTCCGATGACAAAGCTACTTTAAAAAGATGTTAAATTTGAGCGGACGGAAGAGTGCCAGAAGAGTTTTGATCGGCTGAAAACTTTGTTGGCTGAAGCTTCAGTGCTAGTTCAGCCAGACTCGGGTAAAGAGTTCGTTATGTTCAATGATGCATCCTTGAATGGTTTAGGATGTGTATTGATGCAGGAGGGTAAGGTTGTAGCCTATGCCTCAAGACAGTTAAAACCACATGAAAAGAATTATCCGACGCACGATCTCGAATTAGCCGCTATAGTTTTTGCTCTGAAGATATGGAGCCACTATCTGTTTGGTGAAAAATGTCATGTTTATTCCGATCACAAAAGTTTAAAGTACTTAATGACTCAGAAGGATCTGAATTTGAGACAACGGCGGTGGTTGGAATTATTAAAAGACTACGAGCTTGTGATTGATTATCACCCAGGGAAGGCTAATGTGGTTGCCGATGCATTAAGCCAAAAATCACTATTTGCTTTACGCGCGATGAACGCAGATATGGAAATGACTGACAATGGTGCAATTATAGCAAAATTGAAAGTAAGACCGTTATTTGTTCAATAGATTTGCGAAGCTCAAAGGGGTGATGATAGTTTGATGGCAAAAAGGAATCATTGTGGTTCGAATGCTGACTTGGAATTTCAAATTGATGCTGAGGGATGTTGGCGGTTTAGAAACCGAATATGTGTACCAAAGGATCCTGAGTTGATTCGAATGATTTGTAATGAATCTCATAATAGTAGATTGTTTGTTCACCCGGGTAGTATGAAAATGTATAATGATTTGAGACAGCATTACTGGTGGCACGATATGAAACGAGATATTTCAGAATTTGTGACGAAATGTTTGATATGTCAGCAAGTAAAATCCGAGCATCAGGTGCCGTCCGGGTTGCTTCAGCCAATTATGATACCCGAATGGAAATGGGATCGAGTCACGATGGATTTCGTATCTGGGTTACCATTGACACCGAGCAAGAAAGATGCAATCTGGGTTATTGTTGATAGATTGACGAAGTCGGCTCACTTTATTCCGGTTTGTACAGATTACTCACTTGATAAGCTAACTGAGTTGTACATTTCTCAAATTGTACGATTACACGGAGTACCTATTTCTATTGTTTCGGATAGAGATCCGAGGTTTACATCGCAGTTTTGGAAGAAACTTCAAGATGCATTAGGTGCTAAATTACATTTTAGCACCGCTTTCCACCCTCAAACGGATGTCAATTCGAGAGAATTATTCAAATACTTGAGGATATGTTGAGATGTTGTGTTGTCGAGTTTGAGGGTACATGGGAACGATACTTGTCTTTGATTGAATTTGCGTACAATAATAGCTTTCAATTGAGTATCAAAATGGCACCTTACGAAGCTTTGTACAGTCGTAAATGTCGTACACATTTGTATAGGACCGAGCTAAGTGAAAGCAAGATACACGGGGTTGATCTAATCAAAGAGACTGAACAGAAGGTAAAAGTAATCCGCGAAAGTTTAAAAGTAGCATCAGACCGTCAGAAATCCTATGCGGATTTGAAACGTAAAGATATAGAGTTTCAAATTGGTGACCGAGTATTTTTGAAAGTCTCTCCGTGGAAGAAAATACTTAGATTTGGTCGGAAGGGAAAGCTGAGTCTGAGATTTATTGGGCCGTACGAGATTATTGAACGTGTCGGATCAAGTTGCGCGTCTGAGTTGATGTTGCCACCTGAGTTAGAAAAGATCCACAATGTTTTCCATGTTTCGATGCTTCGACGATATAGATCCGATCCTTCTCATGTGATTAGTCCATCAGAGATTGAGATTCAGTCTGATTTGACCTATGAGGAAGAACCGATTCGTATTTTGGCTTGCAAAGTGAAAGAGTTGCGAAATAAGAAAATCTCATTGGTGAAAGTACTATGGCATAAGCATGGGGTCGAGGAAGCAACTTGGGAGCTTGAGGATTCAATGAAAGAACGTTATCCTAACCTATTCACCAGTAAGATTTTCGAGGACGAAAATCCTTAAGGGGGGAGAGTTGTAACAACCCGATTTTAACCCTGATTGGAACGATGGTTTTGGGACCATGAACCCGAGTTGGAAAAATATTTTAATATTATTTTTTATGCTCATTATGTGTAAATTGGTATGTGTGAAAATTTCGTAATAAAATTTGATCGTTTTGGTGCTTAATTTTGAAAAAGGGCTTAATCGCATAAAAAGAATTTTTGGTGGTTGAATGTTTAAGTACCGAATTGATGATGGTTTTATAAATTGAAGTATTGATAAGGAAATTTAACCATAATTGAACTTAGTGGCCGGCCAAAATGCATGTAATAGTGATTTAAAGTTATTTATTTTATTTTATGACATTATGATATATTATAATATATGATAAAATATTATATTGGAAAGAAAGAGATGAAAGTGTTCATCTTCTTTGTTGCATGGCCGAAACTTAGCAAAAGAAAAAGAAAGAAAAACCTAGCTTCATTCGGCACTTTGGAGGCTTAATTAAGTAAGTGATTTTGTTCGGTTTTTGATAATTTTTATGTTTTTGAGATCATTGCTATGTGATTTAGCTAGCCCATGCTTGAATTTTTGAATTGGATGTGTATTTTGTGAATTGCCATTGAAGAAAGCTTGTTATTTTTGTGAGTTGATGATGAAATATTGATTATATGTGTTAGATTAACAAGTTTTGTCTTTGAATTTTTGATGAAATTTAGTAGTTAGGATTAAATTGTAAAAATAAATTTTTGAGGGACTAAAATGTGAAATAAATGAATTGTATGTGCTTGTAATAAGAGGATGAAGATTCGGCCCTAAAGAAATGAGGTCAAATTTTGAGTATTTTGTGTTTTGTGTAATAGGGACTAAATTGTAAAAATTGTAAATGTCAGGGGTAAAATAGTAATTTGCCCATTTATGTGTTTTTGGATTAAATTGAATGAAAATATTTTTGAATGAGCTAAATTTGAAATTTATTAGATCAAGAACAAAAAGATCGGGATTGGATCGGGGAAAGGGAAAGTTAATTGAATAGTCAGAAAACGAAGTCCGTCGATACTCGAGGTAAGTTTTAAGTAATTGAGTTAAATTGAATTTTAGCTATAATGTTGTACGAGTATTTTAATAGAAGTAGATATGTACAATGTGACATTGTCGAATGTGATATTGTTTGTGAGATGATTATATGGCCGAATGTGATGTATACATATCGGTCAATAATATAGCCGAAAGTGATGTTGTTATGGAGATTAAATAAGATAATTTGTAAATATATATATATATATGTGTGTGTTATTGAGGATTAAGTTTATTATATATGTGATTATTTAAAAGAGTAATAAGTTTGAGTAATGCACTATGTGTGCGAATGTAAATACCGAGCACTATGTGTGCGAAATCGGTCAATTGGCACTAAGTGTGCGGGATATTAATGGTAACGGCACTAAGTGTGCGATGCGTTACGAGAATTCAGCACTAAGTGTGCGAATTGTTAATGTGACGGCACTAAGTGTGCGATATGTTACAGGATTTGGCATTGAGTATACGGGTTTATTGATTCATCAGGGATATAGATTATTGGAAAGATTAATCGAAATAAAATGAGCATGTATGTAATGATATATCATATATGGGTAGTAAGGTAAGTTTTGGTTGTTGAAATGAAAATTATGTATTATACGTAGTAATTTGTGATTTATAGGGTTTGAAATGTAAATAAGAAATTTAGTAGGTAATATATGTATTTGTTTTGAGATGTGAATTGGATTATAGATCTATGTGAAAACCATTATTGAATGTGGGTATATTCGGCCCAAGTGTCATGAAATGTGAAAATTTTCTAATTTAATGTTTTAATGCATTGTTTTATATTTGCTTATAACTTACTAAGCTGTTAAAGCTTACTTGGTTTTTGGTTGCTTTCATATTTTAGATTTACTTCGGTGATCGTTTCGTGCTCGGGGATCGTCACAAAAGCTCGTCACACTATCATCAATATTTTGGTAACTTTTTGAGGTTAAACTTAAATTTTATGGCATGTATAGGCTATATTAACTTTTGAGTTATTACAAAATATGTGTATATATATGTATTTATGTATGCCATGCGAATATGGCTAAAACATGATATTTTGAACTTATGTGAATTCGGCCATGTTATTAAGTTATTATGACGGTATATTTCATGATGTGTTTATGATTGGTGTTTGGTCATATGGTTGATTGATCATTGAATTATACATTAGTTGCGAAATTGTGACCATGATCTTAGTATAATTTGGCAAATATGATTCATGATGAATATGAACGGTGCTATAAGTTATATATATATATATATCTTAGTTGTGTCAATCGGTCATGGTATATGAATGTATGTGCGTAATGAGTTTGGATGTATATATTTTTGGTTAAAGTAAGATATGTTTGATCTGAATGATTTTTCTATATTAATATTTGAGAGAGTTTATTTATATTATGGTTGTATGTTCGGCAATTGGTAATGAAATGGGTATATTTTAGATTCGGTTAAATAAGATTTTGGTATATGTATATTCGGTATTAGGTAATTTGTTTTGGTAAAATGTTTACAAGCATGTGCATATTGGGCTTGTATATTTAATGACCAAATGAATAGTAACTTTTGTTATTTGATCAAAAATGCCCTTTTATGTGAATTTGGTTTTATGGATTAGTGATTTGTAAGTTAATGTCTAAAGCATGCTATGGAAGTACATTATTACATATTATGCATTCGGTTATGACCACATGTATAACGAATATCATGCATGAAATGTTTATATATTTCGATCTTTTTGTATATTAAAAATAAGTGGTTTAGTTGTGATGCATGTTAGTTGGTTTCAAGTTTTGATAAAATAGGTGATAGGTATATGTTGATATGTAATTACGTGCAAGTGAGTCTGATATGATTATTAATGAAGTTTGTTCAACTGTGATGCAATGTGATATGATTGAAGTAGTTCTGATAATGATTTAAAATGTTCAATCTGGGTTGGGTTTAGATCAGTAATACCTCGTAACCCTAATCCAGCGACGGATACAGGTTAGGGGTGTTACAAAATCGATCCAAATACTGTCTGAAAATTCGATTCATCAGATCCATGAAAACAGCAGGTGCATTAGTAATTCCGAAAGGCATAACCAGAAACTCGTAGTGTCCGTACCTCGTCCGAAAAAGTCAGTTTTGGCACATCGAGTCTTTAACTCGCAACTGATAGTATCCCGATCTCAAATCTATCTTTGAAAACACTGTAGCCCCTTTCAGCTGATCAAACAGGTTGTCAATTCTTGGTAACGGATACTTGTTCTTTATTGAAACACCCCCAAACCCGGCCCACGAGCCCAGACCGGATCTGGTATGTTCCTCGAGTAAAACGTTTTAATTTCATGTTTATTACTTGGAAAATTTGGGGTGGTTTTATAAAAATACCGAGTTGTTTTGGGGTTAATCTTTAATTCGGAAATCATTTGTGTTTAGGTGTCTAAACACTTACATTTATTTTTAAGAAGAGTTGCTTAAACTTTAGATTGATAAAAATTGTATCATAATAAAATAATTAAAATGCATGCATACTAGTGGCCTTATTACATCGAAGCAAAACTCGAAATAAATCCAAGATACTTATAAGAAAATGAAGAGTCCAAATTGAAAATAATATTTGTGCTGAGCATGGCCACCACTAAGCTCCTGCCGACCCGGTCCATCACTGAGTGTCACCTGAAAAATATTCCCCAACGGGGTGAGTCAAACAGACTCAATGTGTAACCAACACTAAATCCCAATAGTTTAGGCATATCAGTTCATACATATGCATATAATTAAATAATAAAATGATGCAAACCCGAACCCAAACCTAGTTACCATCTGCTACACATCACCCGTACCAACCTGCACACCGTGGGGACTACTAAGTCAACCCTCCATCCGCTACACATCATCGAAGGCAGTCACTGCAGTCGACGTGCTCATCGCCCTTATAATATTCGTGGCATAGCCACCAGATAATTATTTTGTGTCATGAGACACCACATTCAGATAACGTGACCGAAGTCACCACATTCAGATATTGTGACCGAAGCCACCACATTCATATATTGGGGTATATAACCACTAATCACTTCCCCTTTCCATATAACCCATATGCCCATGCCATACAAAACATGCAATATCATGCCATATTCTTTATTCACATTCTTATAGTTTCACATGTGTGCCATAACAGATCATATTATACTCATAGTAGGAGTGGGTAAACGCGTGCACGAGTACTTTGTACCATTGCACGGTACCTTTGGCCACATTCATATTATTATAACCACACATAACTAATTTAAGCCGTAATCTAATAAGGTTTAGTGTGGGGTACACACCTGATATACTTATCGCTTCCACTGAGATCCCGAAGAATCCCGATTTAATGTTCTAGATCTTAGTCCCCTTGCTGCCGATTTGATCACTAATCAAATCCCGAAACTCCGAGATAATCCCTCTTGCAATCGCCTAGCACTTGCGATTCCAATCCTGAAATTGATCCTTGCTTCTTTAATGATGTTGAGATTCCTTCGATCTAACAAAATCCTGAATAATCTTCTATTGTAGTCGACAACTACCAAATCCCAAAAAGACCCTTCAAAATTTCGGCCATAGAGTATTATTGGGATTAGATACCTATGTTTCGGCTAAAAGAAAAGAAATAATAATATGACAACAATTGAATCCTTACCCTTAATGTTGTAGGCGACGGCACCCTTACCAAAACTCACAGAGATATTCGGCTAGGACTACTTTGAGTATTCAGCTATGGCCTAGAAGGAACTTGCTTTCGGCTTTTGGAAGATTGAGAGAAAAAGAAGAGAAGAAAGGTGAAGAAATTGGCTAGACTTTGCTTGAGTTTTCAGCTTTGGCAAAATAAAAGAGAAGAGGAGGTTCACTAGAGAATTCGGCGGAGGAAAAAGAGAAAAAAAGAATGAAAAATAGCCACCCTTTTCCCTTTTTGCCGAAATTACTCTACCTAGAGACCCCCATTCGGCCAACTCTTCCTATTACGATAACTTTATTTCTCAATTATTACCTTATTCAAATTAATAAAATTAATCCATCATTTATCTTCCACCTTAGCCAAATTATTTGAAAGAATAACACCTCATCTTAAACTCCTCCCATAGACTCCCCATGCCGTCCATTACTTCCCTTGTTGCCGCAAAAATAAAAATTCCTTATTGCTTTCCTTGTGGCTCGAACTCAAGACCTCCTTGCACTTTGCATATGGCGTCACTTTCTCGGGCTTTAAGTGGCGCCTCAAGCCATAGACAAGCCCATTTCTCGTGTCATATTTCCCTTACAAATTCCCTTAAGGCCTTATCAAGCTTAGCTCCCTTTTAAACTTAAAAATCCAATAATTTCTAAGGCATTTAACTATACACTAAGGTTCACAAAAATTCATAGAACACATTCGAATATTCATAAGCATGCTACTTCATCTAATTTAGTATTAATGCATAAGCCATAATCCAGGATATTACCGTTCTACCCCCCTTAAAATAATTTCGACCTCGAAATTACCTGGCTAAAATAAGTGAGGGTATTGTTGTCGCATTGCTTCATCTGGCTCCCACGAAGCTTCTTCCGATCCGTGATTACGCCATAACACTTTGACCAAAGGAACTGACTTCCTTCGCAACACTTTCACATCTCGTTCCAAGATCTGAATCGGCTCTTCCTCATAGGACAAATCTGGCCTTAATTCCACCTCTTCAACTGGAACTACATGAGATGGATCCGAACGATAACGATGTAGCATGGACACATGGAATACGTCGTGTATCTGCTTCAATTCCGAAGGCAACTCTAACGGTATGCCATCGGTCCAACTTCGCTTCAATACGATATGGTCCTATAAACCTTGGACTTAACTTCCCTTTGCGACCAAATCTCATCACCTTCTTCCAAGGCGATACCTTAAGAAACACTTGATCTCCCACATCAAATTCTATTTCTTTCCTCTTAAGATCTGCGTCGACTTACGCTCATCGGATGCTTCCTTCAACCGTGCGCGAATTATCTCTACTTTCTCTTGATTACGCCACAATCTGGACCCAAAACTCGTCGTTCCCCAATTCCGTCCAACACGTAGGAGTGCGACACTTTCGTCCATCTGACGTAGCTTCATACGGTGCCATCCGAATACTAGCTTGATAGTTTGTTTGTTGTATGCAAATTCCGCTAACGGCAAATATTCTTCCCAACTTCCTCTGAAGTCTATCACACGACCTCTCAAAGATATCTTCCAACACTTGGATTACTCGTTCGCATCGCCGTCCGATCGTGGATGAAAAGCCGTAGTGAAATCCAATTTAGTGCCCAAAGCCTGATGTAGAGCCTTCCAAAACCGAGACGTAAACCTTGGGTCCCTATCTGAAATAATTGATAGTGGCACTCCATGCAACCTCACAATTTCCGCCACATATAACTTTGCTAACTTCTGCAAAGAATAATCAACTCTTACCGGAATGAAGTGCGCGGACTTGGTCAACCGGTCCACTATCACCCATACCGAGTCCTTCTTAGTAGGCGTAAGGGGAAACCCACTAACGAAGTCCATGGTAATTCTCTCCCACTTCCACTGCGGAATCATTATCTGTTGAAGCAATCCCGACGAACTTGGTGTTCAAATTTTAACTTGCGACACGTTAAGCACTTGCCGACAAATTCGTAACTTCCTTCTTCAGACCAGGCCACCAAAACTGTTCCCTTAGCTCCCTGAACAATTTAGTACCTCCAGGATGCATAGCATAGGGGCTACCATGCGATTCCTGAAGAATCCTCTGCCTTAACTCCTTGTTCCTCGGCATACAGACCTTACCCTTAAAACACAACACTCCTTCATTATTAATACCATAATCTTCTAACTCTCCACTCTGCACTTGCTGCAACTTAGCACTTAAGTCCTCATCCACTAACTGACTTTCCTTTACCTCATTCAGCCATGACGGCTTAACTTGCAACTCTGCTAGCAGACTTCCATCGTCATACAAGCTCAGATGTGCAAACATTGCCTCGAATCCGACACCATTTTCCGACTTAAGGCATCCGCCACTACATTCGCCTTGCCCGGATGATACTCTATGGAACAATCATAATCCTTCGCATTCCACCCACCTTGTTGTCTCAAGTTTAGCTCTTTACGAGTCAACAGATACTTAAGACTCTTGTGGTCCGTGTAGATCACTGACTTTTCTCCATAAAGGTAGTGCCTCCACACCTTAAGAGCAAAGACCACTGCCGCTTGATTCTAAGTCATGCATCGGTTAGTTAACCTCATGTGGCCTCGGTTGTCGAGATGCATAAGCTACAACCTTCCCGTCCCCGCATTAGAACACATCCTAATCCTGTGTGAGAAGCATCATAGTACACCACAAAGTCCTTCCTCGCCTCCCAATTGAATCAAAACCGGAGCTTGGTCAAAACTCTCTTAAGCTTCTCAAAGCTCTCCTGTTGCCTATCTGTCCAAACGAAAGGTACCTCCTTTCTCAACAACTTTGTCAACAGTGCGGCTATTGAAGAAAATCCTTCCACAAACCTTACATAGTAGCTTTGCCAATCCCAAGAAACTTCGAATCTCAAATGCACGGACTTAGGTGGTTTCCAATCTAGTATTGCCTCAATCTTCTTAGGGTCCACCCTTATTCCTTCTGCAGACACCACATGCCCTAAGAATGCAACCTCCTTAAGCCAAAACTCGCACTTGCTGAATTTGGCATATAGCTTCTTCTCCCTTAACATTTGCAACACTTTTCGGAGATGCTCGTCATGTTCTTCCTCAGACTTGGAGTATACTAGGATATCGTCAATGAACACAACGACGAACCAATCCAAGTAGGGTTGAAAAACCCAGTTCATCATATCCATGAATGCGGCTAGGGTGTTCGTCAAACCAAATGGCATCACTACGAACTCATAATGCCCGTATCTTGTCCGAAAAGCCGTCTTATGGATATCCGCTTCCTTCACCTTAAGCTGATGATATCCAGACCTTAGGTCTATCTTTGAGAATACCGCTGCCCCCTTAAGCTGATCGAACAAGTCGTCTATCCTTGGCAAAGGGTACTTGTTCTTGATGGTCAGCTTATTCAACTGACGATAATCTATGCACATACGCATAGTCCCATCTTTCTTCTTCACAAACAAGACCGGTGCTCCCCATGGAGACACACTGGGTCGAATGAACCCACGATCAAGCAACTCTTGGATTTGAGCCTTGAGCTCAACCAACTCCTTCGGTGCCATTCTATACGGAGCGATAGATACTGGCGCCGTTCCAGGCAGCAAGTCAATTCCAAACTCCACCTCCCTGTCCGGGGGTATTCCAGGTAACTCCTCCGAAAAGACATCCACAAACTCCTTTACTTGTTCTAACTCCACTAACTCCCCTTCTTTGGCATCCAACGCCTAACAAAAGTCGAAATGCCTTGCACCCTTTCCGAACCATTTTATCAGCCTTTAAGGCAGAGACTACGTTAGACAAGTAGTTTCTTCTTTCTCCTATCATAATTATCGCCTCATCCTCCAGCGTCTTTAACTCCATTCGTTTAGCTGCACAATCCAATATAGCTCGGTGTTCTCCTAGCCAGTCCATGCCAAGTATGAGATCGAATTCTCCGAAGGAAGTTCCATTAAGTCGTGAAAAATATCACTCCCTGAATTTCTAAGGGTGCGCTCTGAAAGATCTTATTCACCACTACGGTTTGGCCTAATGGGCTTACTACAGTCATCTCCCTATCAGATAGTTCAGAGTCTATGCCTAGTGTTTCAACTACACTACATGCAACATAGGAATGGGTCGAGCCCAAATCAATCAAAGCAAAATAAGGCTTGTTCGCTATAAGGAACGTCACCTGGTTATGACGTTCGCGCGTCTTCGTCCTCCTCCTCCGGTGAACCGCGCCACACTAGACCCGACTATCTTGCCTCGGCATTGCCAATACCTCGGCCGGGTCCCACATCCTCTTCCAAAGACCATTACCTCTGTTATTCGGACCACGACCCCGGCCGAGGTCGTTGTCCCCTCTTCCACTGATTAGAACCTTGACATGTTGGTGGCCCCGTCTATTTTTATAGATGATCCTTAATCATGTGGTCCTTGGACCCACACTTGAAACACCCCCTGTCTTCTTCCAACACTCTCCTAGGTGCCTCTTCCCACACTGATCACAAGTACGATACTGCCCTCTTGTCACAACTTGCTGACCTCGCGGCCCATCAACTCTAGGCCTCTTCTGCGCATTCCCAGATGACCCAGATGATCCGAATCCTCTCTTTTGCCTATTCCGATCAGAGTTCTTCCTTACAAAGTCCTTAACTCCTTCGGCCACTTTAGCCTTCTTCACTAATACGGCAAATTCCCGCTCCTGCTGCGGAGCTATCAACAACCTTAGGTCATCCCTAAGTCCGTCCTCAAACTAGACACACCGTTCATGCTCCGTAGCCACTATCCCTCGAGCATACCGACTCAGCCTTAAGAATTCAGCCTCGTACTCCGCCACGGATTTGTTCCCTTGAACCAGCCCCAGAAATACTTTCCTCTGCGCATCAATATAACTGGTACTAACATACTTCTTCCGATACGCCGCCTTAACATATTCCCAAGTAAGATCCTCACCGTGGCACCATCCCGGATGTGAGCCACCATTGATATGCTTCGTCGCGAAGTAGTGCCACCATCCTTTCGGTTTCTCCTCGTGATTAAATCGAGCTCGTCCATAATTCGCTCGGTTGCCTCCAACCAATACTCACCCGTCTTGGGTGCCACACCGTATACACCACGAAACACCTCACCCTATTGGCTCGTAGTCGCTCGGTGCAGATTCCGAGCTCCCATACCTCCACCGCTCCACCACCATCTCAAGAACTCACGGCATTGCTGCGATCATCGCATCCTCCCCGTCTAATCTTGCTGCTCAACACCAACAGCTGGTGGTGGGGGTGGTGGTACCTCATTTTCGGACCCTTGTCCAGACCTAACAGGTTTCGATACAGTCATTCTGCCTCTACCACGTCCTCGCACATTACGACCATGTCCCCTAGAACTCATGTCTACGATCGCGCTTTAATCTGATTAAGAAATTTTTATGCATTAGTATTTTGTTCCACTGTTTATCCGCGAAGAAATTTTATGAAAGAAGTTTAGAAGTAGTTCTTTCGATCGATCAAAGTTTCAAGTCTTCTATCCTAATTTAAAGGAGCACATTCATTCAACACACATTCATCATTCAAACATTTTCGTCCTATTCCTATCCTAGGGGTATTTTCGTCATATCACCTATAGGGGTATTTTGGTAATAAATCGGGGTGAATTTAAAAATTTGTAAATCAGGGGTAATTTCGTAAATTTTCCAATTCAGGGTTCCTTGGTGATTTTATGAAATAAGGGTATTTCAGTAAACATTTTTTTCCAAACTAGGGTGGCTGGTCCCTTTCGGGTTTTATTTATAGGGTTTAGCCCATCAACGAGTCCTCATAACTAGGGTGAATAGTCACCACGCACTGTAGGATTCCAAATGAAGAGGAGGTGAGTCGCTAGGACTACTTAAATACCAAGCTCTCCTGAATCCACTCCTAGGCATGCGTCGCCTATTGCCACACCCTAACTCGACTAAGGTGAATAGTCACTACGCACTAGGTAGGATTCCAGTGAAGAGGAGGTGAGTCACTAGGATCGCTTAAATACCAAGCTCTTCCCATCCAATCCTGAGACATGCGTCTTTACGGCGCTACCACACCCTAGTCTTGTGGCTCGTTAACGGGTTTGTTTAGTGAAATTAAGTCTTATGAAAGTTTAAGAAGTGGTTTAAACTAAGCCTATAGTCCATCAGAGTCTATTTAAACTAGTCTACGTCCCATAAAGCCCACATGTATATCACACAATGGTTTAGGGTACTTACCTGGCGGACTTGGGTCGGAGACGCAGGTGCCATGCTGAGCTAACAGACCTATTATCCTTTAGAAAGCCCATTTTTAGAAAACATTTTGGAGCCCAAAACCCCAGAGCCGAGTTTTGAACCGGGATCTGATACCAATTTGAAACACCCCCAAACTCGGCCCACGAGCCCAGACCGAATCTGGTATGTTCCTCGAGTAAAACGTTTTAATTTCATGTTTATTGTAACATCCTGGAAAGGGCCTATGCATTTTCGGTTTAGTTCTACGAAGTGACATGTTTTATGTACTAAGAATAAATTTTGAATATTTTTGGAAACCCGGAAATGAATGAAAATGAGTTAGAAATGAACATTTTTGGAAACCTGAAAATGTATGGAAATGTTAAGTTTAAAAATGGAAGGTGAACATTTTTGGAAACTAGGAAATGTAAGGAAAATGGAAAGTGAACATTTCTGGAGACTTGGAAATGTAAGAAAATGTCAAGTTTACAGAGCCGAACAAAATTTTTTGAAAACTTAGAAATGACATAGAAATGACGAGTTTTAAGGTTTAAAAGGGGAAATTAAGGCAAGGTGGCCTTAAAAGAAAAAGTTGGTGGAATTTGACACACAAACAGGCTTGGAAAAGTGGTGCAAGATGCCACTTAGGGCCTATGGAAATGGCGCCATATGCAAGAGGAATGGGCCTGAGTTCGAGTCACTTGGGAAGCAAATAAAGGAGGTTTTATTTTTGCTTCCAGAAGACTGAGGTGGACGGAACATGGCTATAAATTAGGAGCTTTTATTATTTTATAAATAGTGGATAAATAAGGGATTTATTTATCATTATTTTCAAGAGATAATTGTTGGATTAAATTCTTTTAATTTGAATAAAGAGATAAAGAGGAAAATAAGGGAGAAGTGATGGCCAAGTAAGGGACTTTGAGTTTAATAATTTTTGCTAAGTAAGGATAGTTGCTGAATTATCTTTTATTTTAAGTGATAATTAAAGGATAAAGTTATCGAGATAGAGAGAGTGGTGGCCAAGTAAGGGACTCCTTAGATGATAATTTCGGCTATAAAAGGAAGGAAGGAAGGGGGCTACTCATCAATTTGTGCTTCCTCCTTTCTCTGCCGAATTCTTAGTGCTCTCTTCTCTTCTTTGCTTTCTTTTCTTTTGTCAAGCCGAAATTAAGTAATTGTTGGAACCTAGCCGAATATTTTCCTCTCCATTAGAAGCCATAGCCGAATCTCCCTGTGAATCTAAGCAAGGAAGTAGTCGATCAAGTATTAAGGGATCTCTCGGGTTTCTACAATGCGACTACAAGGAGGAATATTTCGGGATCTAAGGTAAGAAACTATAAGATCCAAAGGTCTTGTTTTAAGTTTTAATGTTAGATTAAACCTAACATGTGATTATAGGAATTTCGACATCCCTAGGAAAGCACGGATACTTTTCGGGACTTGATATCACAAAGGTATGTGTTTAAGACATTCGACCAAAGCCTATTTTAAGTATTTGAATTTATTCCCAAAAGCCGAAACTAACCTATGATGTGTTTTAATGATTGGCCGAATGCAAGAAGGAATACAACAAAGTTTTGGGACTTGATTCTTAAGTCAATCGGCAACAAGGTAGGTTTTCAGTATACAAATCCTACTAGGATTTGGTTTTAAAGCCAAAAAGGTTTATTAATGTGTTTAAATGATTGGCCGAATATAGGAGTTAAGGATCTAAATCAAGAGATCGGTTCTTGGGTTTCAAGGACTTCGTTAAACGAATCAGGTGTGTACCCCACACTAACTTTTAATAAGATTGATGGTAATATGTAAAATATGCATGTTTATAAGAATGTGGCTAAGGTACCATAATATGGTACAAAGTACTCAGGTACGTTTCCTACTCCTATTAGGATTACGAAATATGTTATATTTAACATGTGAAATATGATAAGAATGTGAATTTAAGTATGATATGCATGATATGAATAATATGGGTCATTCGGGATATATGAAAAAGGGGAAGTGAATGTGATGACTACGGTCTCACTATCTGAATGTGGTGACTTCGGTCACATTATCTGAATGTGGTAACCGGTTACATTATCTCAATGTGGTGTCTCATGACACAATTATCTCGTGGCTATGCCACAAATTTTATATGGGCGATGAGCACGTCATCGCAAATGATCGCCTTCGATGGTGTGTAGCGGATGGAGGGTTGACTTAGTAGTCCCCACGGTGTGCAGGTTGGTACGGGGATGTGTAGCGGATAGCACCTAGGTTTGGGTTTGGGTTGCATCATCATTTTTATCTGTTATATGACTAAGTATTGGATATGAAAAATGTATGTCTGATCTATTGAATTTTAGTGTTGTGTACACATTGAGTCTGTTGACTCACCCTGTTGTGGGACTTTTTTGGTGACGATCAATAATGGACCGGGTTCGTGGAAGCTTAGGGATGGCCATGCTCGACTTGAAGTTTTATTCAATATGGATATTTAAATTTATTTAAGTATTTTAATTTTATTTTGGGATTTTACTTGATGTAATAAGGCCATAAGTTACATTTCTTTACTTTTATTTTTAATTACTATGTTACGAATTATTTTCAATTAAAGTTAAGTAAAATTTATTTCTTTAAAAATAACCCTAATTGTTTTTTTTTCATCGTAATTAATTGGATTCTAAAATAAGATAAATGGGTTTTTAACTCAAGCCCAACCCAAAACAATAGTTTTTAAAAATCGCACAAGTTTTCCTCTGGTAATAAAAGAATTTTGTAACCAGCTTTACTTAAGAACATACGAGATCCGGTCCGGGCTCGTGGGCGGGTGTGTGAAATGTTTCGATTTAATATCGAGCCCGTTTTAAACTCTCGGCTGTGTGGGCTAAGGCCCAAAACGTTTTCAAATCGAGCCAAGTAAGCTTTTTGAAAGGATTTTATGAAATAAACAGGTTTTACGCATGGCTCCTAAGTCTCCGACCATGATCCACCGAGTAAGTACCCAAACCATTTGTGTGATTATGTGTAATGAATATTAGAAGGGTAGAAAAGGAATGGAATGTAGAATAGCATGATAGGAACTTGAACCCTAGGACTAGTCTACTCAAACACAAACACATAAGACTTAAGGAACGTTAAACAAACCCATGACTAAGTCACTAAGTTAGGGTGTGGTAACCCTGCATGCGCATGTCTAGGATTGGATCCGGAAGAGCACAGTATTTAAGCGATCCTAGTGACTCACCTCCTCTTCGCAGAATCCTACAGTGCGTGCGTAGCTTCGGTTCACCCTAACCTGCAGGGCTCGGTGGGTGTGGCAACCTGCATGCGCATGTCTAGGAATGGTTTCGGTGGGAGCTTGGTATTTAAGCGATCCAGCGTGACTCACCTCCTCTCCACTCGAATCTGCACAGTGCGTAGCTTTGGTTCACCCCGACCAAGAGGACTCGGTCATAGGCTAAACACAATAACTAAAACCCGAAAGGGAATTAGCCGTGTTTTTATAAAAACAATAAAACCCTAGTTTTAGAACTCTTAAAACTTTCTTCTAAATTCATGAAAACCATCTTTACAAAATTTTTCGAATGATTTCCGATTTATACAAAAATGCCCCTAGTGGTAAAATTACTAAAATACCCTTGGTTTATAAAATGACCAACTACCCAACAGTTTTGCTAAAATTTCATTATTTTATCAATGTTCAAAAACCCTAATTTGCAAATTATCAAAAATACCTTGAATTTTGGAAATTTCAAAATTGCCCCTAACTTATAAAATTACCAAAATGACCTCGATTTCCAAAATTTTTGTAACATCACCATTTTGGAAAGTACAATTCTCAAAAAGAACCCTCAAAGTTTTGCAACTTTTGGAAATATGCCTGGTTTATTAAATTTTACAAATTTACCCCAGCTTGTGAAAAATTACCGAAATACCCCCGGGTCAAAATTTCAAAATACCCCGGTTTCAAAATTTTTCCAAAATACCCTGAATTTAAAAATACCAAAATACTTTGTGTGAAATCACCAAGGAACTCTTTCTTTCAAAAAATTACGGAAATACCCCTGTAGGACAAAATTACGAAAGTACCCCTGGGTAGTGGAGAAGTAATAACAATGAAAACTACAACCTTTCTCTGAATGAACGAAAGTTCATAATTGTTTGATGGATGTACGAATGAATGGAAAGACTGTGTGCATGTATGAATACGAAAGAACCACTCCTAAATTCTTTTTCATAAAACTTCTTCGCGGGTAATCAAGTGAAACAAAGACTAATTCATAAAACTTCTTAATCAGATCACGACGTTAGAAATGAGCTCTAGAGGACGTGGTCATCGTGGACGAGGTAGAGGAAGGATGACGGTGTCGAAACCCGTTAGATCGGGTCAAGGGTCGACAACGAGATACCACCGCCACCACCACCCCCCAATCAGGTGTTGAGCAACAAGCTCGGACGGGAGAAGATCTTTGTGTCGTAGGTCGTCTTTGCGAGTTTTGGAGTTGGTGGGTGGTGCGGGAGGAAATTTGGGAACCCGTAAGTCCGTGCTGAGCGGCTTCGAGCTAATGGAGCCGAAATGTTTCGTGGAGTGTCGGTGTGGCACCCGGTTCACCAGTCTTCGTTGGAAGCAACAGAGCGCATCATGGATCGACTGACTTGACCCACAGGAGAAGTTAAAAGGAATGGTGGCACTTTATTCTGCGATGAAGCGTATCGATGGTGGTTGGCTCGTTCGGGATGGTGCCACGGTGAGGATCGACACAGGAATATGTTAAGGAAGCATTTCAAAAGAAGTATGTAGGAACCGGGTATCTTGTGAGCAAAGGAAGGCATTTAAGGGTGGTTCAAGGGAACAAGTCCGTGGCGGAGTATGAGGCTTTGAATTCCTAAGGTTGAGCCGATATGCTCGAGGAGTAGTGGCAATCGAGCATGAGCGCTATGGTTCGCTTTGAGGGCGGACTAAGAGATGATCTGAGATTATTGATAGCACCGCATCGGGAGGCGGAGTTTTTACGCTTTGGTAGAAAAGGCCAAAGTGGTGAAGGAATCAAGGATTCTACAAAGCGGTGTGTGGATCGAAATAGGCCCAAAAGAGGTTTTGGATCATCCGGAAGGCTCAAAAGAGGACTAGAGTTGATGGGCGCAAAACCAACAAGTCGGTGCGAGGATGGCGATGATCGTCCTTGTGAACATTGTGGGAAGAAGCACTTAGGGAGTCTTTGGAAAGACAGGAGGATGTTTTCGGCGTTGAAGGCTGAGAAAATGGTTAAGAAAGGGTGCAAGGCATTCTTAGCCTTCGTAAGTGCGTTAGGTGGAAAGGAAGAAGGTGTCAGTGGAGTTAGAACGGTGAAAGACTTTGAAGATGTATTTCCGGAGGAATTACCAGGAATACCCCCAGATAGGGAGGTGGAGTTTGGAATAGACTTGCTGCCAGGAACAGCTCCTGTGTCAATCACTCCATACTGAATGGTGCCAAAGGAGTCAGTTGAGCTCAAGGCTCAAATCCAAGAGTTTTTGGATCGTGGGTTCATACGACCCAGTGTGTCTCCATGGGGAGCACCAGTTCTGTTTGTAAAGAAGAAGGACGGAACTATGCGTATGTGCATAGATTACCGTCAGTTGAATAAGCTGACCATCAAGAACAAGTATCCTTTGCCAAGGATTGATGACTTGTTCGATCATCTGAAGGGGGCCGCAGTATTCTCAAAGATAGACTTAAGGTCGGGATATCACCAGTTGAAGGTGAAGGAGGAAAATATACATAAGACCGCTTTTAGGACAAGATACGGCCATTTTGAGTTTGTGGTGATGCCGTTTGGATTGACGAACTCTCCAGCCGCGTTCATGGATATGATGAACCGGGTTTTCCAACCATGCTTGGATAGGTTTGTCGTTGTGTTCATCGACAATATTTTGGTGTACTCCAAGTCTGAAGAAGAGTATGATGAACACCTCCGAATTGTGCTGCAAGTGTTAAGGGAGAAGAAGCTCTATGCCAAATTCAGCAAGTGTGAATTTTGGCTTAAGGAGGTGGCATTCCTAGGACATGTGGTATCCGCAGAAGGAATAAGAGTGGATCCTAGGAAGATCGAAGCAGTGTTGGATTGGAAACCATCTAAGTCCGTGGCTGAGATTCGAAGTTTCTTAGGTTTGGCAGGCTATTACAGAAGGTTCGTTGAAGGATTCTCGTCAATAGCCGCGCCTTTGACAAAGTTACTAAGGAAGGAAGTACCCTTTGAATGGACAGATAAGCCACAAGAGGGCTTTGAAAAGCTCAAGAAGGTGTTGACAGAAGCTCCAGTGCTAATCCAGCTGGAGGCAGGCAAGGATTTTGTGGTGTATTGTGACGCTTCGCATACGGGATTAGGATGTGTGCTAATGCAAGATGGAAAAGTAGTCGCGTATGCGTCTCAGCAACTAAGGCCTCATGAGGTTAACTACCCAACTCATGACTTAGAGTTGGCAGCAGTGGTTTTCGCCTTTAAGGTTTGGAGGCACTACCTTTATGGAGAAAGGTCGATAATCTACACAGACTACAAGAGCCTTAAGTATCTGTTGACTCAGAAGGAGTTGAACTTGAGGCAACGAAGGTGGGTGGAGTTGTTGAAGGACTACGACTATTCTCTTCAGAAGTTAAGCCCAAGGTTTATAAGGCCCTATCGAGTACTGAAGCGAGTTGGAACAGTGGCATACCAATTGGAGTTGCCACCAAAGTTGCGACAGATGCACGACGTATTCCATGTATCCATGCTACGTCGTTACCGATCGGATCCGTCTCATGTGGTACCTGTCGAAGAAGTAGAACTAAGGCCAGACTTATCGTATGAGGAAGAGCCAATTCAAATATTGGAACGTGATGTGAAAGTGTTACGGAGGAAGTCAGTTCCTCTAGTCAAAGTGTTATGGCGCAACCATGGATCGAAGGAAGCTTCGTGGGAACCAGAAGATATGATGCGACAGCAATACCCTCAATTATTCTAGTTAGGAAATTTCGAGGACGAAATTTTTTTTAAGGGGGGTAGAACTGTAACATCCTGGAAAGGGCCTATGCATTTTCGGTTTAGTTCTACGAAGTGACATGTTTTATGTACTAAGAATAAGTTTTGAATATTTTTGGAAACCCGGAAATGAATGAAAATGAGTTAGAAATGAACATTTTTGGAAACCTAAAAATGTATGGAAATGTTAAGTTTTAAAATGGAAGGTGAACATTTTTGGAAACTAGGAAATGTAAGGAAAATGGAAAGTGAACATTTCTGGAAACTTGGAAATGTAAGAAAATGTCAAGTTTACAGAGCCGAACGAAAAGTTTTGGAAACTTAGAAATGACCTAGAAATGACGAGTTTTAAGGTTTAAAAGGGGAAATTAAGGCAAGGTGGCCTTAAAAGAAAAAGTTGGTGGAATTTGACACACAAACAGGCTTGGAAAAGTGGTCTGAAGATACCACTTAGGGCCTATGGAAATGGCGCCATATGCAAGAGGAATGGGCTCGAGTTCGAGTCACTTGGGAAGCAAATAAAGGAGGTTTTATTTTTGCTTCCGTAAGACCGAGGTGGACTGGCACATGGCTATAAATTAGGAGCTTTTATTATTTTTTAAATAGTGGATAAATAAGGGATTTATTTATCATTATTTTCAAGAGATAATTGTTGGATTAAATTCTTTTAATTTGAATAAAGAGATAAAGAGGAAAATAAGGGAGAAGTGATGGCCAAGTAAGGGACTTTGAGTTTAATAATTTTGGCTAAGTAAGGATAGTCTTGAATTATCTTTTATTTTAAGTGATAATTAAAGGATAAAGTTATCGATAGAGGAGTGGTGGCCAAGTAAGGGACTCCTTAGATGATAATTTCGGCTATAAAAGGAAGGAAGGAGGGCTACTCATCAATTTGGGCTTCCTCCTTTCTCTGTTGAATTCTTAGTGCTCTCTTCTCTTCTTTGCTTTCTTTTCTTTTGTCAAGCCGAAATTAAGTAATTGTTGGAACCTAGCCGAATATTTTCCTCTCCATTAGAAGCCATAGCCGAATCTCCTGTGAATCTAAGCAAGGAAGTAGTCAATCAAGTATTAAGGGGATCTCTCGGGTTTCTACAATCATCGACTACAAGGAGGAATATTTCGGATCTAAGGTAAGAAACTATAAGATCCAAAGGTCTTGTTTTAAGTTTTAATGTTAGATTAAACCTAACATGTGATTATAGGAATTTCGACATCCCTAGGAAAGCACGGATACTTTTAGGGATTTGAGATCACAAAGGTATGTGTTTAAGACATTCGACCAAAGCCTATTTTAAGTATTTGGATTTATTCCCAAAAGCCAAACTAACCTATGATGTGTTTTAATGATTGGCCGAATGCAAGAAGGAATACAACAAAGTTTTGGGACTTGATTCTTAAGTCAATCGGCAACAAGGTAGGTTTTTAGTATACAAATCCTACTAGGATTTGGTTTTAAAGCCAAAAAGGTTTATTAATGTGTTTAAATGATTGGCCGAATATAGGAGTTAAGGATCTAAATCGTGAGATCGGTTCTTCGAGATTTCAAGGACTTCGTTAAGCGAATCAGTGTGTACCCCACACTAACTTTTAATAAGATTGATGGTAATATGTAAAATATGCATGTTTATAAGAATGTGGCTAAGGTACCATAATATGGTACAAAGTACTCAGTATGCGTTTCCTACTCCTATTAGGATTACAAAATATGTTATATTTAACATGTGAAATATGATAAGAATGTGAATTTAAGTATGATAAGCATGATATGAATAATATGGGTCATTCGGGATATATGAAAAAGGGAAGTGAATGTGATGACTACGGTATCACTATCTGAATGTGGTGACTTCGGTCACATTATCTCGAATGTGGTAACCGGTTTACATTATCTGAATGTGGTGTCTCATGACACAATTATCTGAGTGGCTATGCCACAAATTTTATATGGGCGATGAGCACGTCGATTCGCAGCCGCGCGCCGATGGTGTGTAGCGGATGGAGGGTTGACTCGGTAGTCCCCACGGTGTGCGAGTTGAGTGCGGGGATGTGTAGCGGATGGCACCTAGGTTTGGGTTTGGGTTGCATCATCATTTTTATCTGTTATATGAATAAGTATTGGATATGAAAAATGTATGCCTGATCTATTGAATTTTAGTGTTGTGTACACATTGAGTCTGTTGACTCACCCCGTTGTGGGACTATTTTTCAGGTGACGATCAATAATGGACCGGGTTCAGCGGAAGCTTAGGGATGGCCATGCTCAGCTTGAAGTTTTATTCAATATGGATATTTAAATTTATTTAAGTATTTTAATTTTATTTTGGGATTTTACTTGATGTAATAAGGCCATAAGTTACATTTCTTTACTTTTATTTTTAATTACTATGTTACGAATTATTTTCAATTAAAGTTAAGTAAAATTTATTTCTTTAAAAATAACCCTAATTGTTTTTTTTCATCCTAATTAATTGGATTCTAAAATAAGATAAATGGGTTTTTAACTCAAGCCCAACCCAAAACAATAGTTTTTAAATATCGCACAAGTTTTCCTCTGGTAATAAAAGAATTTTGTAACCAGTTTACTTAAGGAACATACCAGATCTGGTCCAGGCTCGTGGGCCAGGTGTGGGGTGTTTCATTTATTACTTGGAAAATTTGGGGTGGTTTTATAAAAATACTGAGTTGTTTTGGGGTTAATCTTTAATTCGAAAATCGTTTGTGTTTAGGTGTCTAAACACTTACATTTATTTTTAAGAAGAGTTTCTTAAACTTTAGATTGATAAAAATTGTATCATAATAAAATAATTAAAATGCATGCATACTAGTGGCCTTATTACATCGAAGCAAAACCCGAAATAAATCCAAGATACTTATAAGAAAATGAAGAGTCCAAATTGAAAATAATCTTTGTGCTAAGCATGGCCACCACTAAGCTCCTCCGACTTTGGTCCATCACCGAGTGTCACACGAAAAATATTCCCCACGAGGTGAGTCAAACAGACTCAATGTGTAACCAACACTAAATCCAAATAGTTTAGGCATATCGGTTCATACATATGCATATAATTAAATAATAAAATGATGCAAACCCAACCCAAACCTAGTTACCATCCGCTACACATCACCCGTACCAACCTCACACACCGTGTGGGACTACTAAGTCAACCCTCCATCCGCTACACATCATCGGCGATCCATCGCGATCGACGTGCTCATCGCCTCTTATAATATTCGTGGCATAGCCACCGAGATAATTATTTTGTGTCATGAGACACCACATTCGAATAACGTGACCAAAGTCACCACATTCGATATTGTGACCGGCCACCACATTCATATATTGGGGTATATAACCACCAATCACTTCCCCTTTCCATATAACCCATATGCCCATGCCATACAAAACATGCAATATCATGCCATATTCTTTATTCACATTCTTATAGTTTCACATGTGTGCCATAACAGATCATATTATACTCATAGTAGGAGTGGGTAAACGTACCTGAGTACTTTGTACCATTGCACGGTACCTTTGGCCACATTCATATTATTATAACCACACATAACTAATTTAAGCCATAATCTAATAAGGTTTAGTGTGGGGTACACACCTGATATACTTATCGCTTCCACTGAGATCCCGAAGAATCCCGATTTAATGTTCTAGATCTTAGTCCCCTTGCTGCCGATTTGATCACTAATCAAATCCCGAAACTCCGAGATAATCCCTCTTGCAATCGGCTAGCACTTACGATTCCAATCCTGAAATTGATCATTGCTTCTTTAATGATGTCGAGATTCCTTCGATGTAACAAAATCCCAAATAATCTTCTATTGTAGTCGACAACTACCAAATCCCGAAAAGACCCTTCAAAGTTTCGGCCGTAGAGTATTATTGGGATTAGATACCTATGTTTCGGCTAAAAGAAAAGAAATAATAATATGACAACAATTGAATCCTTACCCTTAATGTTGTAGGCGATGGCACCCTTACCAAAACTCATAGAGATATTCGGCTAGGACTACTTTGAGTATTCGGCTATGGCCTAGAAGGAACTTGATTTCGGCTTTTGGAAGATTGAGAGAAAAAAGAAGAGAAGAAAGGTGAAGAAATCGGCTAGACTTTGCTTGAGTTTTCAGCTTTGGCAAAATAAAAGAGAAGAGGAGGTTCACTAGAGAATTCGCGGAGGAAAAGAAAAATAAAGAATGAAAAATAGCCACCCTTTTCCCTTTTTTGCCGAAATTACTCTACCTAGAGACCCCTATTCGGCCAACTCTTCCCTATTACGATAACTTTATTTCTCAATTATCACCTTATTCAAATTAATAAAATTAATCCATCATTTATCTTCCACCTTAGCCAAATTATTTGAAAGAATAACACCTCATCTTAAACTCCTCCCATAGACTCCCCATGCCGTCCATTACTTCCCTTGTTGCATAAAAATAAAAATTCCCTTATTGCTTTCCTTGTGGCTCGAACTCAAGACCTCCTTGCACCGCATATGGCGTCACTTTCTGGGGCTTTAAGTGGCGCCTCCAAGCCACTAGACAAGCCCATTTCTGTGTCATATTTCCCTTACAAATTTCCTTAAGGCCTTATCAAGCTTAGCTCCTTTTAAACTTAAAAATCCAATAATTTCTAAGGCATTTAACTATACACTAAGGTTCACAAAATTCATAGAACACATTCAGAATATTCATAAGCATGCTACTTCATCTAATTTAGTATTAATGCATAAGCCATAATCCAGGATATTACATTTATGGTCACTTTATTAAGCTGCCTGTAGTCAATACACATTCTCATGGTTCTGTCTTTCTTTTTCACAAATAGAACTGGTGTGCCCCAAGGAGAGAAACTCAGTCGTGCAAATCCCTTAACTGTCAACTCTTGCAACTGTGCTTTCAATTCTTTTAATTCTGTAGGTGCCATCCTGTACGGAGCTATAGAAATCGGAGTCGTCCCCGGCACTAATTCAATCCCAAACTCAACTTCTCGAATAGGTGGCAAACCCGGTAATTCTTCAGGGAACACATCTGGATACTCACATACAACAGGTACTAATTCAATCTTCTTTTCTGTCATTTTAGAATTAAGCACATAAGCAAAATAAGCTTTACAACCATTTCTCACATATTTCTGAGCTGTCATAGAAGATATCACTGCTGGTAAACCATTCAGATCATTAGATTCAATCCGAATAATCTCATCATTCTGGCATCGCAAATCAATAGTCTTCAATTTACATTTCACGATAGCATCATGCAGAGTTAACCAGTCCATACCCAGAATTATATCAAACTCATCAAATGGCAACAACATCAAATCAGCTGGAAAACATGAATCTCGAATCATCAACAGACAATTCTTGCATATTTTATCAACCAAGACACACCGGCCTAAAGGGTTCGATACATTAATTACAAACTCATTAGACTCAACAGGTAAAGTCTTACTGAACACCAAAGTCTCACACATATAGGAATAAGTTGAACCATGATCAATCAAAGCAATAACAGTAGTATCATAAAGAGTAAAAGTACCAGTAATGACATCTGGGGATAAAGCCTCCTCACGTGCACGTATAGCATAAGCTCTAGCTGGTGCGCGAGCCTCAGATCTAACAGCTGAATCTTTAGTCCCTTTCAGGTTGCCACTCACATTACCCGTATTTCTAAGTGGTCTACCTCGAGCTGTAATATTACCCGATCTAGTATTCTGAGCCAGATTTTGATCAACTATCTCTGGACACTCCCAAATAAAATGATCTCTGGATCCACATTTAAAACAGGCTCTATCATGCAATCTGCAACTGTCGGGATGTCGTTTACTACAATGTTCACACTCGGGTTGATTTGATCTGACATTACCCACACTAGCTACAGAGCTAGCTCTCAAGCTCATAGGTGGTCTATCTCGATCTCGTCTAAAATGACCCACAGTATTCTTCGAACGGCTAGTATCATCTTAGAATTTCTTTGAGGTCGACTAAAATGGCTTACTGAATGGTCTTTTGCGTGAATCTCTAGCTTCATAATTAGCTTTTCTTTTTTCTTTCCCGAGCTCTTCAGCTTTGCAGGCTCGCTCAACAAGTACCACGAACTCTTTTATCTCTAGTATGCCAACTAAAAGTTTAATGTCTTCATTCAGCCCATCTTCAAATCTCTTACACATAATAGCTTCAAATGAAACACACTCTTTGGCATATCTGCTGAGTCTAACAAATTTTCGCTCGTATTCTGTCACTGTCATTCGCCCCTGTTTCACCTCAAGAAATTCTTTACGTTTCTGATCAATAAACCTCTGGCTGATATATTTCTTACGGAACTTTGTCTGAAAGAATTCCCAGGTCACTCGCTCCTTTGGAACCACTGATACTAGTGTATTCCACCAGTGATATGCAGTGTCCCGTAGCAGAGATATAGCACATTTCAAACACTCACCAAGGGTGCAGGATAATTCATCAAATACTCGGATGGTATTATCAAGCCAGAACTCGGCTCGCTCAGCATCATCATCATCAGTAGCTCTGAATTCCTCGTCTCCATGTTTTCTTATTTTATCAACAGGTGGCTTTGACAATCTTATCGGATCACTCACCGAAGGTATAATAGGCACTACAGATGGATTAATCAGGGGTGGAGGTTGTTATGCAGTCGGATTAGTCTAGATATACTGTGTAAACAAATCATTCATCATTTGGTAGAAGGCTTGTCTAGCCTCCCCCTCTGGATTACTCGAAGTAGGTCGAGAATCTATCGGCGCTGTCCCTTGAACGGGAGCAGGTGCTACACTCTTGACATCATCAGCTACGGCTCGATTGGGATCCATTACTATATGAAAACACATTTTCAAATGTTAGAATTCATCACACTATCGCAGTATAACATATGGCATGTATAGCTAGACTCTTACGCGCTACGTTAGTCCTAGAATCGACTAAACCGTAGCTCTGATACCAATCAAATGTAACACCCCTAACCCGTATCCATCGCCGGACTAGGGTTACAAGGTATTACCGAATAAGACATCACTCAGAACAGGCATATATTTTTTATTTTTTTATATAAACAATGTCACACAACTTATTAATCATAGCACATTTATATAAAATTTTATTCAAATAAATATCTAAACCTACTAAGAGCCCAACCATGCTTAATTATCTATATAGTATACTAACATTTAAATAATTAAACATTAATCATAGTCCTGCACCATTTCACAACCAATATACTATCCCTTTTATTAAAATTATATGCACATGTAAACGTATCATTTAAATCATTTTAAATACAAATGGCTATCAAGAATTCAATCAAATCGCTTACTAACTAATAAGCCAATATAAATATATACATATCAAATCACTCAAGTAATCACAAATACACATTCAGCCAATCATATTATCTTCCATACAAACTACTTCAATTATATTCATCATTAACTTATAATTTAAGACTTAACTCCAAATATATTCCAAATTTACAAATCATATACTTATAAAATCCATGACTAACCATAAACAAATCCTTAATAAAGCATACCATTATTTCAATTAAGCATATCCGAATATATGCAAATGCATACATAATTCCTTATTCAAATTCCTAAACCGATTGCATATACACATGCCTACATGAATTTTTTTTATTCGAATTCCTGTCATATTATAAATCCAAATCGATCATGAACATATCCATTATTTCACAAACCAAAATTACATCTAACAATCACCAATTTCATAAACTAATTATAAAACCAAATTCATTTATAACACATTTAAAACACCTATCATAATTTCATGTCATAGCCGAATACCCATACTCTTAACACTATCAATTCAAACACAATTATCAAGAGCTTATTGATTATTATAACGTCATACTTATCTGTTACATTCGAACATATGTGTCATCGTACCAAATAATATCAACCACAATACGTATATACACTTTCAACCTTAGTCCTTTTAATAAACAAATCAAACCATCACATATTTCACAACCTATATACATTTACGTATCACTTAATCACCACCAAAATATCTATATGTATACATTCGATTTTGTGACATATCTTAACTAAATTCAATCCATTATACAAAGTATAGCCGATAAACATGTATCAATCACATACCCAAATTCAATATGTCTAGCTTTAAAACTGTAACATCCTGGAAAGGGCCTATGCATTTTCGGTTTAATTGTACGAAGTAACATGTTTTATGTACTAAGAATAAATTTTGAACAATTTTGGAAACCTGGAAAATGTATGGAAATGTTAAGTTAAAAAAATGGAAAGTGAACATTTTTGGAAACTTGGAAATGGATGGAAATGATTTGGAAATGATTCAAAATAGGAAAGTGCACATTTCTGGAAACTTGGAAATGTAAGAAAATGTCAAGTTTATAGAGCCGAACGAAAATTTTTGGAAACTTAGAAATGTCGAGTTTTAAAGTCTAAAAGAGGAAATTAAGGCAAGGTGGCCTTAAAAGGAAAAGTTTGTGAAATTTGACACACAAACAGGCTTGGAAAAGTGGCCTGAAGATGCCACTTAGGGCCTCTGGAAATGGCGCCACATGCAAGGTGTTGGGCCAAGGTTCGAGTCACATGGGAAGCAAATAAAGAAATAAGAAGGGAAATAAGGATAAGTGTTGAATTATCTTTTATTTTCTCTTAGGTGATAATTAAAAGATAAAATTATCGCATATGAAGAGTGGTGGCCAAGTAGGGGACACTAGCCTAGTAATTTCGGCTAAGAAAGGAAGAGTAAGGCCATTCTTCATTCACTCTTTTCTCTCCTACTCTCTGCCGAATTCCCTAAGCAATATTCTCTTTTCTCTTTTTATTTTGACAAGCCGAAATCTACTTTTTCTTTAATCCACCATTGCCGAATCTTTGAGCCTCAACACCCTCTCTTCTCTTTTCCTTATTAAAGCCGAATCTCCCTGTGAATCTAGGCAAGGGTGCAATTGACTGAGGTATTAAGGTAAGAACAATGGATTTTTGTTCTTCAAATTCTTTAATTCGAGATCTAGGAACTGACCCTTTTGTTGTCTCTTGACCGAATATTAAAGGAGGAATTCCGGGATTTCAGATCTAAGGAATTTCGGCTAAGAGAGTTTTGGATTCAAGGATTTAAGGTAAGACACATGTATATTCGGCCAAAGGCCATATTTTATGTGTTAAGGTTAGATTAAATCTAACATATGGTTATAGGAATTTCGACATCCCTAGGAAAGCAAGGATACTTTTCGGGATTTGAGATCACAAAGGTATGTGTTTAAGACATTCGGCCAAAGCCTATTTTAAGTATTTGGATTTATTCCCAAAAGCTAAAACTAACCTATGATGTGTTTTAATGTTGGCCAAATGCAAGAAGGAATACAACAAAGTTTTGGGACTTGATTCTTAAGTCAATCGGCAACAAGGTAGGTTTTTAGTATACAAATCCTACTAGGATTTGGTTTTAAAGCCAAAAAGGTTTATTAATGTGTTTAAATGATTGGCCGAATATAGGAGTTCGGGATCTAAATCGATGAGATCGGTTCTTCAGATTTCAAGGACTTCGTTAAGCGAATCAGTGTGTACCCACACTAACTTTTAATATGATTATGGTAATATGTAAAATGTGCATATGGATAAGGTACCGTGTTATGGTACAAAGTACTCAGTCACGTTTCCTATTCCACTAGGATTATGAAATATGTTATTTATAACATGTGAAAATTTATAAGAATGTGAATTTAAGTACGATATGCATGATATGAATAATATGGGTCATTCGGGATATATGAAAAGGGGAAGTGAATGTGATGACTACGGTCTCACTATCTCGAATGTGGTGACTTGGTCACATTATCCGAATGTGGTAACTTTGTTACATTATCTCGAATGTGGTGTCTCATGACACAATTATCTGGTGGCTATGCCACAAATTTTATATGGGCGATGAGCACGTCGATCGCAGCGATCGTCTTCGATGGTGTGTAGCGGATGGAAGGTTGACTCGATAGTCCCCATGGTGTGCGAGTTGGTGCGGGGATGTGTAGCGGATGGCACCTAGGTTTGGGTTTGGGTTGCATCATCATTTTTATCTCATTATATGAATAAGCATTTGATATGAAAATGTATGCCTGATCTATTGAATTTTAGTGTTGTGTACACATTGAGTCATGTTGACTCACCCTGTTGGGGACTATTTTTCGTGTGACGATCAATAATGGACCGGATTCAGCGGAAGCTTAGGGATGGCCATGCTCAGCTTGAAGTTTTATTCAATATGGATATTTAAATTTATTTAAGTATTTTAGAATTTTATTTTGAGATTCTACTTGATGTAATAAGGCCATAAGTTACACTTCTTTACTTTTATTTTTAATTACTATGTTACGAATTATTTTCAATTAAAGTTAAGTAAAATTTATTTATTTAAAAATAAACCCTAATTGTTTTTTTTCCTCCTAATTAATTGGATTTTAAAATAAGATAAATGGGTTTTTAACTCAAGCCCAACCCAAAACAATAGTTTTTAAAAATCGCACAAGTTTTCCTCTGGTAATAAAAGAATTTTGTAACCGGTTTACTTAAGGAACATACCGAGATCCGGTCCAAGCTCGTGGGCTGGGTGTGGGAGTGTTTGATTTAATATCGAGCCCGTTTTAAACTCTCGGCTTTGTGGTGAGGCCCAAAACATTTTCAAATCGAGCCAAGTAAGCTTTTTGAAAGAATTTTATGAAATAAACAGGTTTTCTGGCATGGCTCCTAAGTCTCCGACCCGCAGTCCACCAGGTAAGTACCCCTAACTATTTGTGTGATTATGTGTTATGAAATATGGAAGGGTAGAAAAGGAATGGAACATAGAAAAGCACGATAGGAACTTGAACCCTAGGACTAGTCTACTCAAACACAAACACATAAGACTTAAGGAACGTTAAACAAACCTATGGCTAAGTCACTGAGTTAGGGTGTGGTAACCCCTGTGCGCATGTCTAGGATTGGATCCGGAAGAGCCTGGTATTTAAGCAGTCCTAGTGACTCACCTCCTCTTCGCAGGAACCCTACTTGGTGCGTAGCTTCGGTTCACCCTAACCTAGAGGGCTCAGTAGGTGTGGCAACCTCTGTGCGCATGTCTAGGAATGGTTTCGGTGGGAGCTTGGTATTTAAGAAGTCCGCGTGACTCACCTCCTCTCCACTCGAATCCTGCCTGGTGCGTAGCTTTGGTTCACCCTGACCAAGAGGGCTCGGTCATAGGCTAAACACAATGACTAAAACCCGAAAGGGAACTAGCCGTGTTTCTATAAAAACAACAAAACCCTAGTTTTAAAACTCTTAAAAAACTTTCTTTTAAATTTGTGAAAACCATCCTTACAAAATTTTCCGAAAATTTTTCTGATTTGTGAAAAATTACCGAAATACCCCCGAGGTCAAAAATTTTGGAAATACCCCCGGATTTCAAAATTTTTCCAAAATACCCCGGGAATTTAAAAATACCAAAATAATTTGTGACGAAATTACCAAAGAACTCTTTCTTTTGGAAAAAAATTATGAAAATACCCTTGTAGGATAGAATTACGAAAATACCCCTGGGTAGTGGAGAAACAATAACAATGAAAACTACAACGTTTCTGTGAATGAACGAAAGTTCATAATTGTTTGATGGATGTACGAATGAATGAAAAGACTGTGTGCATGTATGAATACGAAAGAACCACTCCTAAATTCTTTTTCATAAAACTTCTTCGCGGGTAAACAAGTGAAAGAAAGAGTAATTCATAAAACTTCTTAATCGGATTACGACATTAGAAATGAGCTCTAGAGGACGTGGTCGTCGTGGACGAGGTAGAGGAAGGATGACGGTGTCAGAACCCGTTAGATCGGGTCAAGGGTCCGACAACGAGATACCACCGCCACCACCACCCCTATTTGTGGGTGTTGAGCGACAAGCTCGGATGGGAAAAGATCTTTGTGTCGCAGTCAGTCTTTGCGAGTTTTGGAGTTGGTGGGTGGTGCGGAGGAAATTCGGGAACCCGTAAGTCCGTGCTGAGCGGCTTCGAGCTAATGGAGCCGAAATGTTTAGTGGAGTATCGGGTGTGGCACCCGATCTGGTGAAATCTTGGTTGGAAGCAATGGAGCGCATCATGGATTGATCGACCCACGAGGAAAAGTTGAAAGGGATGGTGGCACCTTTGCACGCGATGAAGCGTATCGGTGGTGGTTAACTATTCGGGATGGTGCCACGGTGAGGATCGACACGGGAATATGTTAAGGAAGCATTTCGGAAGAAATATGTAGGAACCGGGTATCTTGATGAGCAAAGGAAGGCATTTACGAAGCTGGTTCAAGGAACAAGTCCGTGGCGAGTATGAGGTTTGAATTCCTAAGGTTGAGCCGATATGCTCGAGGAGTAGTGGCAATCGAGCATGAGCACTTTGATCCGTTTCGAGGACGGGCTAAGGGATGATCTGAGGCGTTGATAGCACCGCATCGGGAGCGGGAGTTTTCGCTTTGGTAGAAAAGGCCAAGGTGGTGAGGAATCAAAGATTCTACAAAGCGGTGTGGATCGGAATAGGCCCAAAAGAGGTTTTGGATCGTGCAGGGAAGGCTCAAAAGAGGACTAGAGTTGATGGGCCTCAAAACCCGACAAAGCCGGTGTAGGATGGCGATGTCGTCCTTGTGAACATTATGGGAAGAAGCACTTAGAGGAGTCTTTGGAAAAGATGGGAGGATGTTTTGGTGTGGGTCCAAGGACCATATGCTCAAGGATTGTCCTAAGAAACCGGATGAAAGTCGACCCGGCCGCTCGGAGAATGTTAGTCGAGTTGGTAGAGGAGGACAAACAACCTCAACGAGGTCGTGGTTCGAGTGTCGAGGTAACGGTGCTAGTAGAGGACGTGGAGCACGAGGCGGAGAGGTGCTTTGCTAATCTTTGAGGCAAGGCAACCGGGTTTGGTTTATGCGGTTCACCGTAGGGAGGACGCAGACGCACTCCGGATGTTATAACCGAGTATGTTCCTTATTTATGGTAAGCCTTATTATGCCTTAATTGATGTGGGCTCGACCCATTCATATGTTGCATGTAGTGTAGTGGAAACACTAGGCCTAGACTCGAACTTTACGATAGGGAGATAATCGTAGTAAGCCCATTAGGCCAAATCGTAATGGTGGATAAGATCTTTCGAATGTACCCTAGAGATTTAGGGAGTGAACTTTCTGGTGACTTAATGGAACTACCTTTCGGGAGTTTGAACTTATACTTGGAATGGATCTGGCTAGTAGAGCACCGAGCCGTGTTGGATTGTGCGGCTAAGCGAATGGAACTAAGGACCCCGAGGATGAAGTAGTAGTAATGATCGGAGAGAAGAAACTACACATCCAACGTAGTTTCGGCGTTGAAGGTCGAGAAAATGGTTAAAAAGGGTGCAAGGCGTTCTTAGCCTTCGTAAGTAAGTGCGTTAGGTGGAAAGGAAGAAGGTGTCAGTGGAGTTAGAACGGTGAAAGACTTTGAAGATGTATTTCCGGAGGAATTACCAGGAATACCCCCTGATAGGAAGGTGGAATTTGGAATAGACTTGCTGCCAGGAACAACTCCTGTGTCAATCGCTCCATACCGAATGGCGCCAAAGGAGTTAGTTGAGCTCAAGGCTCAAATCCAAGAGTTGTTGGATCGTGGGTTCATACGACCCAGTGTGTCTCCATGGGGAGCACCGATTGCATTTGTAAGAAGAAGGACGGAACTATGCGTATGTGCATAGATTACCGTCAGTTGAATAAGCTAACCATCAAGAACAAGTATCCTTTGCCAAGGATCGATGACTTGTTCGATCAGCTAAAGGGGGCCGCAGTATTCTCAAAGATAGACTTAAGGTCGGGACAGTTGAAGGTGAAGGAGGCTGATATCCATAAGACCGCTGTTAGGACAAAATACGGCCATTTTGAGTTTGTGGTGATGTCGTTTGGATTGACGAACGCTCCAGCCGCGTTCATGGATATGATGAACCGGGTTTTCCAACCATACTTGGATAGGTTTGTCGTTGTGTTCATCGACGATATTTTGGTGTACTCCAAGCCTGAAGAAGAGCATGATGAACACCTCCGAATTGTGCTGCAAGTATTAAGGGAGAAGAAGCTCTATGCCAAATTCAGCAAGTGTGGATTTTGGCTTAAGGAGGTGGCATTCTTAGGACATGTGGTATCCGCAGAAGGAATAAGAGTGGACCCTAGGAAGATCGAGGCAGTGTTGGATTGGAAACCACCTAGGTCCGTGGTGAGATCCAAAGTTTCTTAGGTTTGGCGAGCTATTCTGAGAAGGTTTGTGGAAGGGTTCTCGTCAATAGCCGCGCCTTTGACAAAGTTGCTAAGGAAGGAAGTACCCTTTGAATGGACAGATAAGCAACAGAAGAGCTTTGACAACCTTAAGAAGGTGTTGACGGAGGCTCCAGTGTTAATTCAAGGAGGTGGGAAGGATTTTGTGGTGTCTTGTGGCGCTTCAGCATACGGGATTAGGATATGTGCTAATGCAAGAAGGAAAAGTAGTCGCTTTTATGGTCTCGGCAACTAAGGCCTAATGAGGTTAACTACCCAACTCATGACTTAGAGTTGGCAGCAGTGGTTTTCGCCCTTAAGGTTTGGAGGCACTACCTCTATGGATAAAGTTCAGTGATCTACACAGACCACAAGAGCCTTAAGTATCTGTTGACTCAGAAGGAGTTGAACTTGAGGCAACGAAGGTGGGTGGAGTTGTTGAAGGACTACGACTGTTCGATAGAATATCATCCGGGCAAGGCGAATGTGGTAGCTGATGCCCTAAGTCGGAAGGTTGTGTCGGATCTAAGGGCTATGTTCGCTCACTTAAGTTTGTATGATGATGGAAGCCTGTTGGCAGAGTTGCAAGTCAAGCCCACATGGCTGAAGGAGGTGAAAGAGGGACAGTCGGTTGATAAGGATCTAAGTGCTAAGTTACAGGAAGTGCAGAACAGGGAATTAAAGGATTTTGGCGTTAATGAAGAAGGAGTATTATGTTACAAAGGAAAAGTCTGTATGCCGAAGGACAAGGAGTTAAGACAAAGGATTCTTTGGGAGGCCCATAGTAGCCCTTATGCTATGCATCCCGGAGGTATTAAGCTGTACAGAGATCTAAGGGAACAATTTTGGTGGTCTGATCTTAAGCAAGAAGTGACTGAATTTGTGGGGAAATGTTTGGCGTGTCGACAAGTTAAGGTTTGAACACCAAGTTCCATCGAGATTGCTTCAACCAATCGAGATTCCGCAATGGAAGTGGGAGAGAATTACCATGGATTTCGTTAGTGGGCTTCCCCTTACGCCTACTAAGAAGGACTCGGTATGGGTAATAGTGGACCGTTTGACCAAGTCCGCGCATTTCATTCCGGTAAGAGTAGACTATTCTCTTCAGAAGTTGTCCAAGTTATACGTGGCGGAAATTGTGAGGTTACATGGAGTACCGGTATTGATCATCTCTGATAGAGACCCAAGGTTCACGTCTCGATTCTGGAGGGCACTTCATCGAGCTTTAGGCACTAAGTTGGACTTCACTACGGCTTTTCATCCACAATCGGACGGGCGATGCAAGCGAGAGTTATACAAGTGTTGGAAGATATGTTGAGAGGCTGTGTGATAGATTTTCGAGGAAGTTGGGAAGACTACTTGCCTTTAGCTGAGTTCGCCTACAACAACAGCTATCAGGCTAGCATTCGGATGGCACCATATGAAGCATTGTATGGTCGTAAGTGTTGAACTCTTACTTGTTGGACTGAGTTAGGAGAACGTCGAGTTTTGGGTCCAGAGTTAGTGGCCGAAACTGAAGAGAAGGTTGAGATAATCCGAGCACGGTTAAAGGAAGCCTCTGATAGGTAGAAGTCGTACGCAGACCTTAAGCGGAAGGAAATAGAGTTTGAAGTGGGAGACCAAGTGTTTCTAAAGGTCTCGCCTTGGAAGAAGGTGATGAGGTTTGGTCGCAAAGGGAAGTTAAGCCCAAGGTTTATAGGGCCCTATAGAATACTGAAGCGAGTTGGGCCAGTGGCATACCAATTGGAGTTGCCACCAGAGTTGCAGCAAATGCACGACATATTCCATGTGTCCATGCTATGTCGTTACCGATCGGATCCGTCACATGTGGTACCTGTCGAAGAAGTAGAGCTAAGGCCAGACTTATCGTATGAGGAAGAGCCAATTCAAATATTGGAACGTGATGTGAAAGTGTTACGTAGGAAGTCAGTTCCTCTAGTCAAAGTGTTATGGCGCAATCATGGATCGGAAGAAGCTTCGTGGGAACCAGAAGAGGCAATGCGACAACAATACCCTCAATTATTTTAGTTAGAAAATTTTGAGGACGAAATTTATTTTAAGGGGGTAGAATTGTAACATCCTGGAAAGGGCCTATGCATTTTCGGTTTAATTGTGCAGTGACATGTTTTATGTACTAAGAATAAATTTTGAACAATTTTGGAAACACGAAAATGTATGGAAATGTTAAGTTAAAAAAATGGAAAGTGAACATTTTTGGAAACTTGGAAATGGATGGAAATGATTTGGAAATGATTCAAAATAGGAAAGTGCACATTTCTGAAACTTGGAAATGTAAGAAAATGTCAAGTTTACTGAGCCGAACGAAAATTTTTGGAAACTTAGAAATGTCGAGTTTTAAAGTCTAAAACAGGAAATTAAGGCAAGGTGGCCTTAAAAGGAAAAGTTTGTGAAATTTGACACACAAACAGGCTTGGAAAAGTGGCCTGAAGATGCCACTTAGGGCCTCTGGAAATGGCGCCACATGCAAGGTGTTGGGCCAAGGTTCGAGTCACATGGGAAGCAAATAAAGAAATAAGAAGGGAAATAAGGATAAGTGTTGAATTATCTTTTATTTTCTCTTAGGTGATAATTAAAAGCTGAAATTATCGCATATGAAGAGTGGTGGCCAAGTAGGGGACACTAGCCTAGTAATTTCGGCTAAGAAAGGAAGAGTAAGGCCATTCTTCATTCACTCTTTTCTCTCCTACTCTCTGCCGAATTCCCTAAGCAATATTCTCTTTTCTCTTTTTATTTTGACAAGCTGAAATCTACTTTTTCTTTAATCCACCATTGCCGAATCTTTGAGCCTCAACACCCTCTCTTCTCTTTTCCTTATTAAAGCCGAATCTCCCTGTGAATCTAGGCAAGGGTGCAATTGACTGAGGTATTAAGGTAAGAACAATGGATTTTTGTTCTTCAAATTCTTTAATTCGAGATCTAGGAACTGGCCCTTTTGTTGTCTCTTGACCGAATATTAAAGGAGGAATTCCGGGATTTCAGATCTAAGGAATTTCGGCTAAGAGAGTTTTGGATTCAAGGATTTAAGGTAAGACACATGTATATTCGGCCAAAGGCCATATTTTATGTGTTAAGGTTAGATTAAATCTAACATATGGTTATAGGAATTTCGACATCCCTAGGAAAGCAAGGATACTTTTCGGGATTTGAGATCACAAAGGTATGTGTTTAAGACATTCGGCCAAAGCCTATTTTAAGTATTTGGATTTATTCCCAAAAGCCGAAACTAACCTATGATGTGTTTTAATGTTGGCCGAATGCAAGAAGGAATACAACAAAGTTTTGGGACTTGATTCTTAAGTCAATCGGCAACAAGGTAGGTTTTGATATACAAATCCTACTAGGATTTGGTTTTAAAGCCAAAAGGTTTATTAATGTGTTTAAATGATTGGCGAATATAGGAGTTAAGGATCTAAATCGGTAGATCGATTCTTCGGGATTTCAAGGACTTCGTTAAGCGAATCAGTGTGTACCCCACACTAACTTTTAATATGATTATGGTAATATGTAAAATGTGCATATGGATAAGGTACCGTGTTATGGTACAAAGTACTCAGGTACGTTTCCTACTTCCACTAGGATTATGAAATATGTTATTTATAACATGTGAAAATTTATAAGAATGTGAATTTAAGTAGGATATGCATGATATGAATAATATGGGTCATTCGGGATATATGAAAAGGGGAAGTGAATGTGATGACTACGGTCTCACTATCGAATGTGGTGACTTGGTCACATTATCCGAATGTGGTAACCGGTTACATTATCTGAATGTGGTGTCTCATGACACAATTATCTGTGGCTATGCCACAAATTTTATATGGGCGATGAGCACGTCATTCGCAAATGATCGCCTTCGATGGTGTGTAGCGGATGGAGGGTTGACTCGGTAGTCCCCACGGTGTGCAGCAGGTTGAGTGCGGGGATGTGTAGCGGATGGCACCTAGGTTTGGGTTTGGGTTGCATCATCATTTTTATCATTATATGAATAAGCATTTGATATGAAAATGTATGCCTGATCTATTGAATTTTAGTGTTGTGTACACATTGAGTCTGTTGACTCACCCCGTTGTGGGACTATTTTTCAGGTGACGATCAATAATGGATCGGGTTCAGCTGAAGCTTAGGGATGGCCATGCTCGACTTGAAGTTTTATTCAATATGGATATTTAAATTTATTTAAGTATTTTAGAATTTTATTTTGGGATTCTACTTGATGTAATAAGGCCATAAGTTACACTTCTTTACTTTTATTTTTAATTACTATGTTACGAATTATTTTCAATTAAAGTTAAGTAAAATTTATTTCTTTAAAAATAAACCCTAATTGTTTTTTTTCCTCCTAATTAATTGGATTTTAAAATAAGATAAATGGGTTTTTAACTCAAGCCCAACCCAAAACAATAGTTTTTAAAAATCGCACAAGTTTTCCTCTGGTAATAAAAGAATTTTGTAACCAGTTTACTTAAGGAACATACCAGATCCGGTCCAAGCTCGTGGGCCGGGTGTGGGGTGTTTCAAAAACATAACACATACTTACTTATTATGAACTTATACCATAATCAATATGCATACGTATAAACCTAATTCCAATGACCATCTCTAACCTCAAGCATGAAAACCAATTCAACCAAAAGAAGATAAGCCATTTTTGCATGGCTATTAGTTACATTCAAAAGTACATAATTTGTATTCAACCTTTTTTACTATGCTATACATGCCATATATTTGAAATTATCATAGAAAAATACCAAAGAAAGCTGTCGATAGTGTGATAGTCCTACTGATGATCCCCGAGCACGCAACGTATCCAAAATCTATAAAACAAAGATAGACAGAAAAACACAAAGTAAGCTATTTAAGCTTAGTAAGTCAACATCGAAGTAATATCAACCAACTTAACAAAATCAAATATACAAAGTTATATCAAGTAGTAAATTATAGACAATCACAAATAATTACTCAAATTTCAATATCAAAGTCACACAATATATCTTTTGGCCGAATACACATAGTTGAAAACTTATACATATTTCACATGTTTATACATTAACCTTTGTACAATGAACTAAACATATAACTTACCTTTCTCTTCATAACACAGTTTATATACGTACCTTAGTTCTTTTAGTTCAAATTTCTCAATGGCCTTCACTCACACATGCTCGTTGAACCATTCAAAATTCAAAAGGATACACGGATAGTTGGAAGTTTGTACAATGCCAACGTCCCAGACGTGGTCTTACATGTAATCACATATTGATGCCATTGTCCCAGACAGGGTCTTACACGAATCAAATATGATGACAATGTCCCATACATGGTCTTACACGTAAACACAAGTCGATGCCAACGTCCCAGACGTGGTCTTACACGATAACACATATCGGATATCCTATGTCATTGAAACACCCCAAACCCAGCCCACGAGATTTGCCCAGATTTGGTATGTTCCTCAAGTAAACCGGTTTCAAAATTCTTTGTTACCTAGAGAAAACTTGTGCGATTTTGAAAAGAAAAAAAAAACTCATTGTTTGGGTTGGGCTTGTGTTGAAAACGAATTCAGTTCTTTATATTAAAAATTTTACTTAAACTTTAATAGGTAAAACTCATAATCATAATAAATAGAAATAAATGGAAAACAATTCAACTATGGCCTTATGGCCTTATTACATCAAATAATTTCCAAGTAATTCAAGTACTTAAATAAAAATAGTAGTTCATAAAATAAAAACTTCATGTTGAGCATGGCCACCACAAGTTACGCCATCGCGGTCCATCACTTTGTTCATCACCTGAAACATGGTCCCACAACGGATGAGTCAAAGCGGACTCAATGTGTACACGACACTAAGTCATAATAGAATCGGGCATACGGGAGTTACACCTTCAAAACATAGAATACAAGTTATGATGCATTCCCAAACCCAAACCTAATTGTCCATCCGCTACACACCCCGTACCAACCATACACACCGTGGGGACTACTAAGTCGACCCTCCTTCCGCTACACTCCAAATTGCGGTCTTAGGTCACCGCATTCGTGGTCTTAGGTCACCACGTTGATTCTGTGGTCTTAGGTCACCACTTTCAGATTCATCGTGGTCTTAGGTCACCACTTTCGGATATCACGGTCTTAGGTCACCGTGTTTGTGGTCTTAAGTCACCACATTCACTTCCCCTTTCAAACAAACCCATATGCCCCATATAATAATGATATGCATAAATATGCGAGTTCACATTCTTATCATATTCTCATGTTACTAATGACCTTTTTCATATTCTTTGTAGAAGTAGGAAACGTGCACAGTACTTAGTACCATAACATGGTACCCTAGCCACTTTCATATTCTTAATATCACATATTTTAATAAAACAGGCCATGAAACATATTAAGAAGTAGTGTAGGGTACACACACGATTTGCTTAACCACTTCACCGAAATCCCAAATCGATCTCGCCTTAGATCTCAAGTTCCTACAATTGATTAATCACTTACTATTTAGCACAAAGCCTATTCGGCTAGAAAACCAAATCCTAGTAGGATTTGTATTCTTAAAGCTTACCTTGGTGTCGATTTGATGATTTAATCAAATCCTGAAACTCGTATTTTTTCCCCTTTGAAATCGGCTAATCACTAAATCCCTTGAATCGGTTAGTTTTCGGCTTAAAACACATAATAATAGATCTACTACTAAAATAGGCCTTGGCCGAAATTTACCTTTGTTCTTACCTTCCAAATCTTAAATCCTCGAATTGGATCCTTGCTTCTTTATTCTTTATCCGAAATCCCTATGTACCCATGTTAGATCCAATCTAACATTAAATCATAATAATATAGCTTATGGTCGAATGGTATTCATAACTTACCTTAGATCTTAGAAGTTCGAAAGATACCTTCTTGTAGTTGACAATTTCTTAAATCCAAAAACACCCTTCCATAACTCTCGGCCAAAATCCATAATAGAGATTAGTCCCTAAATTTTAGATAGGTTTAAAATATAAAAGAATTGAAACCAAACTTTGGATCTTACCCTTTTTAAGAAATCGGTAGCACCCTTGTTAAAAGCCCCTAAAAGAATCACCTTGATGACTATATGATAAAGTTTCGGCTTTTGGGATTTAATGGAGAAGTCGACTAGAGGTTCTCTTGGGGTATTTGGTTTCCACGAAAATAAGGAAAAGAAACTTGAGAATTTTGGCAATGGTGGACTATAGATTCGAACTTGACAACAGAAAAAAAAGAGAGAAGAGAGAGAGCACTCGAAATTCGGCGAGAGAGAGAGGAGGAAGAAAAATTGATGAGTAGCCCTATTTCCTTCCTTTTATAGCCGAAACTACTCCTCGATTCCCTTACTTGGCCACCACTCTTCTTTATTTGATAGCTTTATCTCTTAATTTAAAATAATTAGAGAATTATCCTTTATTATCTCTTCAAAAATAATCCAAATTAAATCCCTTATTTATCACCTTATTAATCGAATATTAAAGAGAATAAAACTCCTCCTTTCTAGAAGGCTTGTGCGGTCCACCTCAGAGCTTCTGGAAGCAAAAATAAAACTTCTTTTATTTGCTTCCCAAGTGACTCGAACCCAGGCCCAACACCTTGCATGTGGCGCCATTTCCAGAGGCCCTAAGTGGCATTTTCAGGCCACTTTTCCAAGCCTGTTTGTATGTCAAATTTCACAAACTTTTTCTTTTAAGGCCACCTTGCCTTAATTTCCTCTTTTAAACTTTAAAACTCGACATTTCTAAGTAATTTCTAAGTTTCCAAAAATTTTTGTTCGGCTCTGTAAACTTGACATTTTCTTACATTTCCAAGTTTCCAGAAATGTGCACTTTCCTATTTTGAATCATTTCCAAATCATTTCCATCCATTTCCAAGTTTCCAAAAATGTTCACTTTCCATTTTTTTTAACTTAACATTTCCATCCATTTTCAGGTTTCCAAAAATGTTCAAAATTTATTCTTAGTACATAAAACATGTTACTACGTACAATTAAACCGAAAATGCATAGGCCCTTTCCAGGATGTTACAGTTCTACCCCCCTTAAAATAATTTCGTCCTCAAAATTTTCTAACTAAAATAATTGAGGGTATTATTGTCGCATTGCCTCTTCTGGTTCCCACGAAGCTTCTTCCGATCCATGATTGCGCCATAACACCTTGACTAGAGGAACTGACTTCCTCCGTAGCACTTTCACATCACGTTCCAATATCCGAATCGGCTCTTCCTTGTAGGATAAGTCCGCCTTAGCTCTACTTCTTTGACAGTACCACATGAGACGGATCCGATCGATGAACGACGTAGCATGGATACATGGAATACGTCGTGCATCTGCCGCAACTCGTGGCAACTCCAATTGGTATGCCATCTTTGCTCCAACTCGCTTTCAAGATTACTCGATAGGGCCCTATAAACCTTGGGCTTAACTTCCTTGCGACCGAACCTCATTACCTTTTTCCAAGGCGAGACTTTGAAACACTTGGTCTCCCACTTCAAACTCTATTTCCTTCCGCTTAAGGTCCGCATACGACTTACGCCTATCGAGGCTTCCTTTAACCGTGCTCGAATCATCTCAACCTTCTCTTCGGTTCGACCACTAACTCTGGACCCAAAACTCGACGTTCTCTAACTCACCCAACAAGTAGGAGTTCTACACTTCCGACCATACAATGCTTCATATGGTGCCATCCGAATGCTAGCCTGATATAGTTTGTTGTTGTAGGCGAACTCGGCTAAAGGCAAATAGTCTTCCCAACTTCCTCGAAATCCATCACACACCTCTCAACATATCCTCCAACACTTGTATAACTCGTTGCATCGCCTGCCCGATTGTGGATGAAAAGCCGTAGTGAAGTCCAACTTAGTGCCTAAAGCTTGATGAAGTGCCCTCCGAACCGAGGCGTAAACCTTGGGTCTCTGTCGGAGATGATCAATACCGGTACACCATGTAACCTCACAATTTCCGCCACGTATAACTTAGCCAACTTCTGAAGAGAATAGTCAACTCTTACCGGGGATGAAGTGCGCGGACTTAGTCAAACGGTCCACTATCACCCATACCGAGTCCTTCTTAGTAGGCGTAAGGGAAGCCCACTAACGAAATCCATGGTAATTCTCTCCCACTTCCATTGCGGAATCTCGATTGGTTGAAGTAATCCCGATGGAACTTGGTGTTCACCTTTAACTTGCGACACGTCAAACATTTCCCCACAAATTCAGTCACTTCTTGCTTAAGATCAGACCACCAAAATTGTTCCCTTAGATCTCTCAGACACTTAATGCCTCCGGGATGCATAGCATAAGGGCTACTATGGGCCTCCCAAAGAATCCTTTGTCTTAACTCCTTGTCCTTCACATACGGACTTTTCCTTTGTAACACAATACTCCTTCTTCATTAACGCCAAAATCCTTTAATTCCTGCATTCGCACTTCCTGTAACTTAGCACTTAGATCCTTATCAACCAACTGTCCCTCTTTCACCTCCTTCAGCCATGTGGGCTTGACTTGCAACTCTGCCAACAGGCTTCCATCATCATACAAACTTAAGTGAGCGAACATAGCCCTTAGATCCGACACAACCTTCCGACTTAGGGCATCGGCTACCACATTCGCCTTGCCCTGATGATATTCTATCGAGCAAATCGTAGTCCTTCAACAACTCCACCCACCTTCGTTGCCTCAAGTTCAACTCCTTCCGAGTCAACAGATACTTAAGGCTCTTGTGGTGCTGTGTAGATCACTGAACTTTATCCATAGAGGTAGTGCCTCCAAACCTTAAGGGCGAAAACCACTGCTGCCAACTCTAAGTCATGAGTTGGGTAGTTAACCTCATGAGGCCTTAGTTGCCGAGATGCAAAAGCGACTACTTTTCCTTCTTGCATTAGCACATATCCTAATCCCGTATGCGAAGCGTCACAGTACACCACAAAATCCTTCCCACCTCCTATTGAGTGCTAACACCGAGCCTCCGTCAACACCTTCTTAAGGTTGTCAAAGCTCTTCTGCTGCTTATCTGTCCATTCAAAGGGTACTTCCTTCCTTAGCAACTTTGTTAAAGGCGCGCTATTGACGAGAACCCTTCCACAAACCTTCCGTAATAGCTTTGCCAAACCTAAGAAACTTCGGATCTCACCACGGACCTAGGTGGTTTCCAATCCAACACCGCCTCGATCTTCCTAGGGTCCACTCTTATTCCTTCATGCGGATACCACATGTCCTAAGAATGCCACCTCCTTAAGCCAAAATCCACACTTGCTGAATTTGGCATAGAGCTTCTTCTCCTTAACACTTGCAAAGACAATTCGGAGGTGTTCATCATGCTCTTCTTCGAGCTTGAGTACACCAAAATATCGTCGATGAACACAACGACAAACCTATCCAAGTATGGTTGGAAAACCCGGTTCATCATATCCATGAACGCTGGCCGGAGCGCTTGTCAATCCAAACGACATCACCACAAACTCAAAATGGCCGTATCTTGTCCTAAAAGCGGTCTTATGGATATCCGCCTCCTTCACCTTCAATCGGGTGATATCCCGACCTTAAGTCTATCTTTGAGAATCTGCGCGTCCCCCCCGGTGATCCGATCGAACAAGTCATCGATCCTTGGCAAAGGATACTTGTTCTTGATGGTTAGCTTATTCAATCGACGGTAATCTATGCACATACGCATAGTTCCGCCCTTCTTCTTACAAATGTAATCGTGCTCCCCATGGAGACACCTTTGGTCGTATGAACCCACGATCCAACAACTCTTGGATTTGAGCCTTGAGCTCAACTAACTCCTTTAGCGCCATTCGGTATGGGCGATTGACACAGAGGCGTTCTGGCAGCAAGTCTATTCCAAATTCCACCTTCCTATCAGGGGGTATTCCTGGTAATTCCTCCGGAAATACATCTTCAAAGTCTTTCACCGTTCTAACTCCACTGACACCTTCTTCCTTTCCACCTAACGCACTTACGAAGGCTAAGAACGCCTTGCACCCTTTCTTAACCATTTTCTCAGCCTTCAACGCCGAAACTACGTTGGACAGGTAGTTTCTTCTCTCTCCGATCATTACTACTACTTCATCCTCCGGGGTCCTTAGTTCCATTCGTTTAGCCGCACAATCCAACACGGCTCGGTGCTCTACTAGCCAGTCCATTCCAAGTATAAGTTCAAACTCCCCGAAAGGTAGTTCCATTAAGTCAGCCCGAAAGTTCACTCCCTAAATCTCTAGGGGTACATTCCGAAAGATCTTATCCACCATTACAGTTTGGCCTAATGGGCTTACTACAGTTATCTGCCTATCAGAAGGTTCAGAGTCTAGGCCTAGTGTTTCCACTACACTACATGCAACATAGGAATGGGTCGAGCCCACATCAATTAGAGAAAAATAGGGCTTGTCAAAAATAAAGAACGTACCGGTTATAACGTCCGGCGCGTCTCCATCTTCCTTCCGGCGAACCGCATAAACCAAACCTGGTCGCCTTGCCTCAGCATTAGCAGCACCTCTGCCTTGTGTTCCACGGCCTCTGCCAGCACCGTTACCTCTGTTACTCGAACCACGACCTTGTTGAGGCTGCGGTCCTCCTTTACCAGTCTGACTAACATTCTGAGCTATTGGTCGGCTTTCATCTGATTGATTAGGACAATCCTTGATCACATGGTCCTTGGACCCACATCTAAAACATCCTCATGTTTTCTTTCAGCACTCTCCTAAGTGCTTCTTTCCATACACATCACAAGGTCGATACCGCCCTTCTGAACTAACTTGCTGACCTCGCGGCCCATAAACTCTAGGCCTCTTATGAACCTTTCCAGACGTTCTAAAACCTCTTTTGAGCCTATTCCTATCCATAGCCTGCTTTGTAGAATCTTTGATTCCCTCAGCCACCTTGGCCTTTTCTACCAAAGCAGAAAACTCCCGCTCCTGATGCGGTGCTATCAATAGTCTCATATCATCCCTTAGCCCGTCCTCAAAACAGACACAACGCTCATGCTCAGTTGCCACTACTCCTCGAGCATATCGGCTCAACCTCAGGAATTCAGCCTCATACTCCGCCACGGACTTGTTCCCTTGAACCAGCCCCAGAAATGCCTTCCTTTGCTCATCAGTATACCTGGTTCCCACATACTTCTTCTAAAATGCTTCCTTAACATATTCCCAGGTCAGATCCTCAGCCGCGGCACCATCCCGAACAGTCAACCACCACTGATACGCTTCATCGCGTAACAGTGCCACCATTCCTTTTAACTTCTCCTCAGGGGTCAAGTCAAGCTCATCCATGATGCGCTCTGTTGCTTCCAACCGCATACTCAACCGAACCGGGTGCCACACTCGATACTCCACGAAACATTTCACTCCATTAGCTCGGGTCGCTCAGAGCCTGAACTTACGGGTTCTCGAATTTCCTCCGCACCACCCACCAACTCTAAAACTCGCAAAGACACGACCTACGACACACGATATCATCCCCGTCTGAGCTTGTTTGCTCAACACCAACAAATGGGGTGGTGGTGGTGGCGGTGGTATCTCATTGTCGGACCCTTGACCCGATCTAACGGGTTCGACACCGTCATCCTTCCTCTACCTCGTCCCACGATGACCACGTCCTCTAGAGATCATTTCTAACGTCGTGATCGATTAAGAAGTTTTATGAATTAGTCTTTGTTTCACTTGATTACCCGCGAAGAAATTTTATGAAAAGAGTTTTAGGAGTGGTTATTTCAGATGCATGCACAGATCTTTCCATTCATTCATCCATACATCCATCAAACAATCATGAACTCTCATTCATTCGAGAAAGGTTGTAGTTTTCATTGTTATTGTTTTTTTCTTCCACTACCCGGGGTATTTTAAGTAATTACATGTCCCACTGGTATTTTTGTATAAATCGAAAATCTTTCGGAAAATTTTGTAAAGATGGTTTTCATGAATTTAGAAGAAAGTTTTAAGAGTTCTAAAACTAGGGTTTTGTTGTTTTTATAAAAACACGGCTAATTCCCTTCGGGTTTTAGTTATTGTGTTTAGCCTATGACCGAGTCCTCTTGGTCGGGGTGAACTAAAGCTACGCACTGAGCGAGATTCGAGTGGAGAGGAGGTGCGCCACGCGGATGCTTAAATACCAAGCTCCTACCAAAACCATTCCTAGACATGCGCAGCAGGTTGCCACAACTCACCGAGCCCTCTCAGGTTAGGGTGAACCGGCTACGCACTGCAGGATTCTGCGAAGAGGAGGTGAGTCACTAGGGCTTCTTAAACACCGTGCTCTTTCGGATCCAATCCTAGACATGCGCACGGGGTTACCACACCCCAACTTAGTGACTTAGCCATGGGTTTGTTTAACGTTCCTTAAGTCTTATGTGTTTGTGTTTGAGTAGACTAGTCCTAGGGTTCAAGTTCCTATCATGCTATTCTATGTTCCATTCCTTTTCTACCCTTCTAATATTCATTACACATAATCACACAAATAGTTAGGGGTACTTACCCTGTGGATCATGGGTCGGAGACTTTAGGTGCCATGCCGAAAAAACTTGCTTGTTTCATAAAATATTTTCAAAAAAAAAAAACTCATTTGGGCTCGCTTTGAAAATGTTTTGGGCCTTGGCCCACAGGCTGAGAGTTTTAAAACTGGGCTCTGATACCAAACTGGAACACCCCAAACCCGGCCCACGAGATTTGCCCAGATTTGGTATGTTCCTCAAGTAAACCGGTTTCAAAATTCTTTGTTACCTAGAGAAAACTTGTGCGATTTTGAAAAGAAAAAAAAACTCATTGTTTGGGTTGGGCTTGTGTTGAAAACGAATTCAGTTCTTTATATTAAAAATTTTACTTAAACTTTAATAGGTAAAACTCATAATCATAATAAATAGAAATAAATGGAAAACAATTCAACTATGGCCTTATGGCCTTATTACATCAAATAATTTCCAAGTAATTCAAGTACTTAAATAAAAATAGTAGTTCATAAAATAAAAACTTCATGTTGAGCATGGCCACCACAAGTTCTATCATCCCTACCCATCACTGCTCATCACCAAAACATGGTCCCACAACGGGGTGAGTCAAACGGACTCAATGTGTACACGACACTAAGTCATAATAGAATCAGGCATACAGGAGTTACACCTTCAAAACATAGAATACAAGTTATGATGCATTCCCAAACCTAAACCTAATTGTCCATCCGCTACACACCCCGCATACCAACCATGCACCACAGTTGGGGACTACTAAGTCGACCCTCCTTCACATTACACTCCAAATTACGGTCTTAGGTCACCACATTCGTGGTCTTAGGTCACCACGTTCAGATTCATCGTGGTCTTAGGTCACCACTTTCAGATTCTGTGGTCTTAGGTCACCACTTTCGAGATATCACGGTCTTAGGTCACCGTGTTCGTGGTCTTAAGTCACCACATTCACTTCCCTTTCAAACAAACCCATATGCCCCATATAATAATGATATGCATAAATATGCCAGAGTTCACATTCTTATCATATTCTCATGTTACTAATGACCTTTTCATATTCTTTGTAGAAGTAGGAAACGTGCACAGAGTACTTAGTACCATAACATGGTACACTAGCCACTTTCATATTCTTAATATCACATATTTTAATAAAACAGGCCATGAAACATATTAAGAAGTAGTGTAGGGTACACACCGATTTGCTTAACCACTTCACTGAAATCCCAAAATCGATCTATCGCCTTAGATCTCAAGTTCCTACAATTGATTAATCACTTACTATTTAGCACAAACCTATTCGGTTGGAAAACCAAATCCTAGTAGGATTTGTATTCTTAAAGCTTACCTTGGTGTCGATTTGATGATTTAATCAAATCCCGAAACTCGTATTTTCCCCTTTGAAATCGGCTAATCACTAAATCCCTTGAATCGGTTAGTTTTGGCTTAAAACACATAATAATAGATCTACTACTAAAATAGGCGTTGGCGAATTTACCTTTGTTCTTACCTTCCAAATCTTAAATCCCGAATTGGATCCTTGCTTCTTTATTCTTTGTCGAAATCCCTATGTACCCATGTTAGATCCAATCTAACATTAAATCATAATAATATAGCTTATGGCGAATGGTATTCATAACTTACCTTAGATCTTAGAAGTTCCAAAAGATACCTTTTGTAGTTGACAATTTCTTAAATCCAAAACACCCTTCCATAACTCGGCCAAAATCCATAATAGAGATTAGTCCCTAAATTTTAGATAGGTTTAAAATATAAAAGAATTGAAACCAAACTTTGGATCTTACCCTTTTTAAGAAATCGGTAGCACCCTTGTTAAAAGCCCCTTAAATAATCGGCCTTGATGACTATATGATAAAGTTTCGGCTTTTGGGATTTAATGGAGAAGTCGACTAGAGGTTCTCTTCGGGTATTTGGTTTCCACGAAAATAAGGAAAAGAAACTTGAGAATTTTTGCAATGGTGGACTATAGATTCGGCTTGACAACAGAAAAAGAGAAGAGAAGAGAGGAGAGCACTCGGAAATTCAACAGAGAGAGGAGGAGGAAGAAAAATTGATGAGTAACCTTATTTCCTTCCTTTTATAGCTGAAACTACTCCTCAGAATCCCTTACTTGGCCACCACTCTTCTTTATTTGATAGCTTTATCTCTTAATTTAAAATAATTAGAGAATTATCCTTTATTATCTCTTCAAAAATAATCCAAATTAAATCCCTTATTTATCACCTTATTAATCGAATGTTAAAGAGAATAAAACTCCTCCTTTCTAGAAGGCTTGTGCCGTCCACCTCGAGCTTCCGGAAGCAAATATAAAACTTCTTTTATTTGCTTCCCAAGTGACTTCGAACCCGGCCCAACACCTTGCATGTGGCGCCATTTCCAGAGGCCCTAAGTGGCATTTTCGTGCCACTTTTCCAAGCCTGTTTGTATGTCAAATTTCACAAACTTTTTCTTTTAAGGCCACCTTGCCTTAATTTCCTCTTTTAAACTTTAAAACTCGACATTTCTAAGTCATTTCTAAGTTTCCAAAAATTTTCGTTCGGCTCTGTAAACTTGACATTTTCTTACATTTCCAAGTTTCCAGAAATGTGCACTTTCCTATTTTGAATCATTTCCAAATCATTTCCATCCATTTCCAAGTTTCCAAAAATGTTCACTTTCCATTTTTTTTTAACTTAACATTTCCATCCATTTTCAGGTTTCCAAAAATGTTCAAAATTTATTCTTAGTACATAAAACATGTTACTACGTACAATTAAACCGAAAATACATAGGCCCTTTCCAGGATGTTACAGTCATGACATATGTATCCTATCTATTCCTAAGGTTCGTACGGGGCTTACAGATGTCGAATCTAAGTCGAATCAAGCTCGGAAGTTAGCCAATTCATAATATTCATATTCGGCCATAGCATATATAAATTCAAATAATTCATTTTGATACATAACAAATATATATCCATGATTATATCGACATTTAAATGTTTATTGACTTACCTCGGACGTCGTCGACTGTGAAATAGGCTATTCGACCACTTTTGTCTTTCCTCGATCCAAATCCGATTTCTTTAATTCTTGATCTAAATTCAAGCTTCAAAGTGCCGAATATGCTAGGCTTTCTTCTATCGTTTTCTTTTGTTAAATTTGGATAAGGAAGGAAGATGACAACATGGTTTTATTTTATGTTATTTTAACATATATTATAAATTATAATAAGTTTACTATTTTAACCTTTTAACGTTTTAATTATAAAACATAATAATAAGGAAAAAGTTGTCCTTTGCCGTCCACTATCTTCTAAAATGGGCTAATTGCCCTTTAAGGATCCCATATTAAAAAGCCACTATCAAATTAGCACTTTACACTTTAATTTGTAACTTTTACATTTTACGCGATTAAGTCCTTTTATATAATCGGGCACCTAAACGGCAAAATTAAGTCACAAAAATTTAACACCAACAAATTCACACGTAATAAACACGAAAAATAATTTTAAAATATTTTTCAACTCGCATTTTTGGTCCCGAAACCACTTTTACGATTAGGGTAAAAATTAGGTCATTACATATATACACTTTCAAAAGGTACCAAAATAGAGTTGATAGTGTGATGACGATCCTCGTTGATCCCGAGCCTTCCGTAGCTTTAACGATCTATAAAATAATGCAAACACACACAAAGTAAGCTTTCAAAAGCTTAGTAAGCCATATACAAATAAACTTAACATAATAAACCTTTATAACCATTTTAAATACAAGAACTTTAACATATCTCAATAGCTTATTCATATTTCTTCTTTCTAACTCAATGGTATCTAACATTTGCTTGTCAACAAATCTCATCTCCATGTATTTCATTGGATCATATCACATTCATACATATATCACATTATGTCTCAATATTTCTATTCACATATTTATCTTTAGCAAATTCATATCTACTTACCTTTCATACTCAAACATAGAGTACATCTCAAACGTACCTAAAATGATTACGCATTTCACATAGTATTTCATTACTCGAAATTGCCCGTTGAACCATTCGAAATCAAACAGGATACTCAGAACACAGAATAATCGTACAATGCCAACGTCCCAGACGTGGTGTTACATGTAATCGAATATCGACGCTGTAACGCCCCAAAATCTAGGTAATTATTTTTGTATGGTTACAACACAAAAATACCTATTTACTTTAGTGGCTAAGTGATTTGGGTGTGTTTGGGAGTGTCTGAGAAGTCTTGGGTTCAAGCCTGGGCTTGTGCAAAATTTTGGTTTTTGGGGAATAAAACCCTTGCCTTTGGTTAGTAGGCTTTTAAATAATTGTGTGTATAACAAGACACAAAAAGCATGCTTGGTCTAGGGGGTAAGTGGGGCGTTACCTAGGCTAGAGGACCGAGGTTCGAATCTTGGTATTGGCAAATCTAATAGTTATTTTGCTCTTTGTCTTTGTGGGAGGTGATGGAGGTTGGTGAAACATTGAAGTGGTTGAGGTGAATTTGAATTGAATGGTTGAGGGAGGTGGGATCAGTGGAGAGATTTGAGGAGGGATTTTAGGAGGAAATCAAGGAGATGACAGGGAGGAGTTTGTCTTTGAAATTGGACTTTGGCACTCTAGAATTCGGCCAAGAGAGGTATACTGCTCATTTTGGTTTTTTTTCTCCCTTTGGCCGAATGTGGTAGGTCCTTTTGGCATTTTTTTCTGCTCACTTTTTCCTTTTTGACAACCTTTCTTGTTGGCCGAACAAACATTTTTTTTCTTTTCTCCTCCCCTTTTCTTCTTCCCCCTGTATTGGTCGAATAGGCCTTAATTGTATCTACCGATTTCTTTTCTCTCTTCTCCCCTAAACCAAACCTCCTCTTCTCCTTCAAGTATTGTGCTGTCGATTTTCGATTCTGGGTACTGCCGAAACCAGTCCTCTTCTTCTGCCGATTGACTCATTTTCTTTTCAGTAAGTAAGTATAGCACTTGAAGTTTGTATTTTGAGTTACTAAGTGGGGTTGTGCTTAACTGTGTTTGACAGCAATAAATCAAAGGTGAAAGGCTGTGCTAGTGCCAAACCCATCCTATATTCGGTTCTCTCACTCTCCTTCGGTAAGTTCTTTAAAGAATAATCTTTTCCTTTCCTTCTTCTGCCTTAAGTGTTAACTGATAACAATCATATGGCAGTTAAGGAAAGACTCTGGAAACTCCTAATCAATTGTTGAAGTCTAAGATTCATGGGGAATCACCGTGGTTCGATTGAAGGTTGGTGAGTGCCTAAACGACTGTTCGTGACTAATCGAAACCAGGTGTGTAAACACTGCCAAATCGTAAACCGGCAAAAGCCAGAAAAAGTATGAAAATTGACGCTACACGAGCGTGCGCTCGCTCGTGTGGTGAACCGAACGCATAAAACATAGGCGTTAGACTACCGAGGCCACCATGAGCGAATTCGTGGTCTTGGGCCATTTTGGGCCATGTTAGGCCAAATTAGGCCGTGTGGGCCCAACGGGCCTGTGGGCCCCACACGGGAAAACCGCACAAGCGTGTGGAGAATTTTGGGCCAAGCTGTGTAAATTATATTGCCGAGCCCATTTTTGGGCTAAGTGGGCCACACGAGCGTGTGGGCCCACATGGGCCCGCATTATGGGCCTTGGGCCCATTTTCACTGTTTGACTGTTAAGGTTGCACGGGTCACCCGAGACAATTGTGGACCTACTGATGGGTCAGTAAGTACACCTAGACCCCAAACTAGTAAAATGATTGTTATGCCCCTATGGTAAAATGACTGTTATGCCTCTATGTTATGTATGACCGTATATGATCATGCCATGATATATATATGTATGTTGCATCCATGTGTGATATGTTGCATGTGTAACACCCCCAAACCCGGCCCATTCACTACGACCGAATCTGGTTATGTCACTGGGAAAGACGGTTGGAAATCTTGACTTTAGAATAAAACTTGAAAATTTGTTATCGCTGAAAATCGTGTCCATTTAACATTTAATAAATAATATAAGCTTGTTTAAAACTTCCAAATTAAGACATTATTATAAGTTACTATAATATGGAGCTTTTGCGAAAATATTCCTAAGTGTAGTGTAAACTTCAACATTAATAAGTAGAGTACTTTAAATCCAAGAGGCCTTTATTACATCAATTAAAATACCAAAATACTGATCATATAAAATACTTAAATAAAGTAAAACATCTTCTTCTGCATGGGCCACCTTGTATCCACTCCAACCCGTCCACTAGTCACGACTCACCTGCGATGATTAAAAAGTTGGGTGAGTCATACAGACTCAGTGTGTAAGTTAACCACTGAAATCCACCCATATGCTAGCCACATAATATCCCAATTATCAATTGCAACAAGTAATATATATATTCATTTTAACAATTACCACAATCTGGCTTGGCCCACATTCACGCGTCATACTCAATTCTTGGGCTAGGCCCATTTCTCAATAAAACCCATATCAACTGGCTTGGCCCATTTCCACGTATGTTCCCAAAACATACCTATCCACATGTCATATTGGGCTTGGCCCATTTCCATATTATTACAAAAATGATGCAACATGATCCCCAACCCAACCTAGGGTCCATCCGCTACACACCCCTTATCCACCTACCACACACACACCAGGACCATCAAGTCACCCTCTCCTTTCCCTCCAAAAAGGCAACCAATGCCATCCACGATGTAGCGTATAGCTAACATCAAACCACGATGGAGCACACAAAGAATCCATCAAGCCACGATATGGCATAAAGCTCATATCAATCAAGGTAACCACGCCGAACTAAATCGCAAAGATCCACAACGCGACCTCGATCGGCGCCAATCCACGATGTAGCACAAAGTGACATCAACCACGTACTCAAAGTACACCCGTACCTTCTTTTCATATCCCACCCATGCACATGCCACATAGAATATAATCGTGATAATGCATGCACATGCTTATTAATATCCATAAACATACTCATATACAAGCAAGTAATCACATTGCAACAAGTTCGATACTAACTCGATCATTGCTATACCCTTTAGTGGGGGTATATATATGGCACATTTATTATCGCACTTGTTAGCAAAACATATAACACATAAAAACCGGAAACAAAGGGGTTAGTTACACACCTTACTACTAGGAGTACTAGACTCTCGATCCTCGATGCTATCGTCTAGCGAAACTACGGCTATCACCTGTCGTTTCTAACTGGCCGCCCACACCCCGTGGCCAATCTCGCATCTGTGAGAACCGCTCTCTTCTTAAACTTCGAATAGGGACCTTCCCTTGCCCACTCTGATTGGTTGTGGCCTCCATGCAAAAGCTTAATCGGTAAACATGTTAACCCCAAAACACCACTTAAGCACTTAACCTTAATAAATAATCTTACCTCCACTTGATCAAACCGATCGCTACAACGGAGGCTTGGCCAACCACTAAAACCCCAAGTATCTCGATCCACGAACTCGAAAGGATCTAAGTTAACACTCGGCCCAAGTGCTAGAAGGAAATTCGGCAAAGGGGTGATGGATGTAGATTCGGCTATTAATTAAATCAAGGGGTAGGGAACACTGGTTTCAGCCAAAGAAAGGAGAAAGAAAGGTGTGGGGTGTGCTTTTGGTTTTGAAGTGAAAAGGGAAGGAAATAGGGAGAGTGGAGGGTTCGCCACTTGGAAGAAAATGTGAGAGAAGGAGAAAGGAGAGAAGGCGGATGATGAATGAATAATGAGTACTCCCCTATTTATACTAAAAGGCCAAGCTCCAACCCCCAAAAATAGTCCCCAAAATCCTCCTAAAATACCTCCTTCCACCCATTCAAAAAGTTTGAATGAGTCAAACTTTACCTAGCCAAATTCAAAAAAAAAAAATTGACCAAGTCTTCTCCACCTTTTAAGCCTTTCAAACCGTCCATCCATCCCACCAAGATGACGCAAAAAGAATGCCCATCTGCTTTCTTGCGAATCGAACTGAGCCTCTTCCCCACAAAAATGGCGTCACACACATAAGGCCTTAGTGGCGCCTATCCCGCCACTCCACCAGCTCTCTTTCTTGTGACATAAACTCCCAAATAATTCTCTTAAGACACCCCTCGCCAAGCTCCCCTTTTTAGCCCCTAAAACTAAAAATTTTCTAAGGCAACCTACTACCACCTAGGGTTCTCAGGACTCCTAAAACTTACCCAACCACACACTAGAGTGTGCCAACACCTGAGCTAAGCACCAAATGCCTAACCCCTAAAACCAGGGTGTTACAATACTACCCTCCTTAAAATAATTTCGTCCTCGAAATTACTTTACTAACAAACGTCCATACAACCTATCTCACCACCTTACGCTTATGCTGCGCACTCTGATCTTACTAAGGCTATCGTACCTACACAATCTCCAAATTCGCGCTCAAAACTCGAAACGCCTCTCTTAGCAACACAGGAAAGGCTAACTCATAAGCAAACAAAGTAATTAACGCAAGTACCCAAGCAAAGGAGCTTACCTAGAATCACACCCTTGGTTGACTCCGACTAGAACCACTCCTTCCATGACTTGAACCACGACCTCTCGTCGCTTGAGGACAATTCTTAACCAGATGTGCCTTAGATCCACACCGAAAACATTCTTTACTATTCCCCCAGCACTCTCCTGTGTGAGGTCTTCCACATCGAGCACAGAGACAATTCCGATCCATTGGTACAAGTACACTTACAGGATTCTCGATCTTTGGTCTTTTCTGGACATTACCAAACGATGCTGACGGTCCAATATTTCTCTTATTCTCGTTTCTATTCTTTTCTCGGTTTCCCCTTACCGTCCTCTTAACTTCTTCGGCTATACGAGCTTTCTCCACTAGCACCGCAAAGTCTCTTTCCCTCTGCGGAGCGATCAGCACTCGAAGCTCATCTCGCAATCCATCTTCAAACCGGACGCACCTCTCATAGTCAGTGGCCACAATTCCCTTAGCATATTGACTTAGCCGTACAAACTCGCTCGTATTCCGCTATCGACTTATTTCCTTGCACGGTTTAGAAACGCCTTCCTTTGCGCATCCAAGTAGCTTGCTCCAACGTATTTTCCTTCAAACTTTTCCTTAAAGTAGTCCCAATCCAATCGATCTGCCGGTACACCTTGTTTGTGGTGAGCCACCAACGATAAGCCTCATCCCGAAGAAGCGAAACAAAGACACCTTCGACTTTTCCTCTGGGGCACAATCCAAGTCGTCCATAATTCTCTCGACTCCTTCTAGCCAATACTCCGCTACGTTCGGAGCTACTCGAGATACTCCCTAAAAACTTCACCCGTTAGACCTAAGCCTCTCGGGCGCGACTTCCGAGCTCCATTTCCCCTACTAGCTCTTGCCACTTGCTTTGAAGCACGCGCGTAACATAGCTGCGACATGCGTCCTCTTCACTTACCGGATCTTGTTCCTCTACATCCACTTTGGCGGCACTTCGCTTTACGACCCATAGCGGACCCTCACCGGTTCCGGCCGCCATTCTTCCTCTACCGCGTCCCCTAGAACTCATCTCTAGCGCTTCGACTTAATATGTTTAGAAAGTTTTATGAATTAGAAATTATTGTTTCACTGTTTTATTCACGAGCAATTTTATGCAATGAAGGTTCCAATAGTAGTTCTTTCGATCAATCAAAGTTTCCTTCCTACCTGTGGGGTAATTTCGTCATTTTCCTACTGAGGGTATTTTTGGTAATTTTGCAAATCGAGAAAACATCTTTCAAAAACTGATTTAGAGCTTACAAACCCAAGGAGTAGAGTTGAAAATTTTGAAACAGGAAATTTTTAAAAAAAATAGCAAGACTAATTCCCTTTCGGGTTTTAATAAGCTGGTTTAGCCTATGAACAAGTCCTCTTGGTTAAGGTGAACCGTAGCTACGCACCAGTAGGATTCTGCGAAGAGGAGGTGAGTCACGAGGATTTGCTTAAGTACCGTGCTCTTCCGATCCACTCCTGAACATGCGCACCAAGGTTACCACACCTTAAATCGGCGACTTACTTCACGAGTTTGTTTATTAGGCACCTTAAATCTTATGCACGTGTTTGAGTAGACTAATCTTAGGGTCCAACAGATCCTAGTATTCTATTCTACGAGCCCAAATAAACCCATAACAATTCATACAAACTAATCACTTCAAAAGTCCGAAGTACTTACAGTGGACTTGGTCCTGAGGTACAAAGTGCCATGCGAGTAACTGAAAACCTTTTATAAAAGCCCATTGAAAAGCCCATTTTGAAAACGTTTTGGGCCTCAAAACCCTCAAAGCCGAGTTTTGAACTGGCTCGATACTCAAATCAGAACACCCCAAACCCGGCCCATTCACTACGACCGAATCTGGTTATGTCACTGAAAGAAGACGGTTGGAAATCTTGACTTTAGAATAAAACTTGAAAATTTGTTATCATTGAAAATCGTGTCCATTTAACATTTAATAAATAATATAAGCTTGTTTAAAACTTCCAAATTAAGACATTATTATAAGTTACTATAATATGGAGCTTTTTAAAAATATTCCTAAGTGTAGTGTAAACTTCAACATTAATAAGTAGAGTACTTTAAATCCAAGAGGCCTTTATTACATCAATTAAAATACCAAAATACTGATCATATAAAATACTTAAATAAAGTAAAACATCTTCTTCTGCATGGGCCACCTTGTATCCACTCCAACCCGTCCACTAGTCACGACTCACCTGCGATGATTAAAAAGTTGGGTGAGTCATACAGACTCAGTGTGTAAGTTAACCACTGAAATCCACCCATATGCTAGCCACATAATATCCCAATTATCAATTGCAACAAGTAATATATATATTCATTTTAACAATTACCACAATCTGGGCTTGGCCCACATTCACGTCATACTCAATTACTGGGCTAGGCCCATTTCTCAATAAAACCCATATCAACTGGGCTTGGCCCATTTCCACGTATGTTCCCAAAACATACCTATCCACATGTCATATTGGGCTTGGCCCATTTCCATATTATTACAAAAATGATGCAACATGATCCCCAACCCAACCTAGGGTCCATCCGCTACACACCCCCTTATCCAGCCTACCACACACCAGGGGACCATCAAGTCACCCTCTCCTTTTCCCTCCAAAAAGGCAACCAATGCCATCCACGATGTAGCGTATAGCTAACATCAAACCACGATGGAGCACACAGCAATCCATCAAGCCACGATATGGCATAAAGCTCATATCAATCAAGGTAACCACGCGAACTAAATCGCAAAGATCCACAACGCGACCTCAGTCAGCGCCAATCCACGATGTAGCACAAAGCTGACATCAACCACGTACTCGAAGTACACCCGTACCTTCTTTTCATATCCCACCCATGCACATGCCACATAGAATATAATCGTGATAATGCATGCACATGCTTATTAATATCCATAAACATACTCATATACAAGCAAGTAATCACATTGCAACAAGTTCGATACTAACCTGATCATTGCTATACCCTTTAGGGGTATATATATGGCACATTTATTACTGCACTTGTTAGCAAAACATATAACACATAAAAACCCGGAAACAGTGGGTTAGTTACACACCTTACTACTAGGAGTACTAGACTCTCGATCCTCGATGCTATCATCTAGCGAAACTACGGCTATCTGCCTATCGTTTTCTGCTGCTGGCCCACACCCCGGTGGCCAATCTCGTACAGCAGAAACCGCTCTCTTCTTAAACTTCGGAATAGGGACCTTCCCTTGCCCACTCTGACTGGTTGTGGCCTCCATGCAAAAGCTTAATCAGGTAAACATGTTAACCCCCAAAACACCACTTAAGCACTTAACCTTAATAAATAATCTTACCTCCACTTGATCAAACTGACTGCTACAACGGAGGCTTGGCCAACCACTAAAACCCCAAGTATCTCAGTCACGGAACTCGAAAGGATCTAAGTTAACACTCGGCCCAAGTGCTAGAAGGAAATTCGGCAAAGGGGTGATGGATGTAGATTCGGCTATTAATTAAATCAAGGGGTAGGGAACACTGGTTTCAGCCAAAGAAAGGAGAAAGAAAGGTGTGGGGTGTGCTTTTGGTTTTGAAGTGAAAAGGGAAGGGAAATAGGGAGAGTGGAGGGTTCGGCCACTTGGAAGAAAATGTGAGAGAAGGAGAAAGGAGAGAAGGCAGATGATGAATGAATAATGAGTACTCCCCCCCCTATTTATACTAAAAGGCCAAGCTCTAACCCCCCCCCAAAATAGTCCCCAAAATCCTCCTAAAATACCTCCCTTCCACCCATTCAAAAAGTTTGAATGAGTCAAACTTTTACCTAGCCAAATTCAAAAAAAAAAAAATTGACCAAGTCTTCTCCACCTTTTAAGCCTTTCAAACCGTCCATCCATCCCACCAAGATGACGCAAAAAAGAATGCCCATCTGCTTCTCTTGCGAATCGAACCAGAGCTCTTCCCCCACCATGGCGTCACACACATAAGGCCTTAGTGGCGCCTATCCTGCCACTCCACCAGCTCCTTTCTTGTGACATAAACTCCCAAATAATTCTCTTAAGACACCCCTCGCCAAGCTCCCCTTTTTAGCCCCTAAAACTAAAAATTTTCTAAGGCAACCTACCACCACCTAGGGTTCTCAGGACTCCTAAAACTTACCCAACCACACACTAGAGTGTGCCAACACCTGAGCTAAGCACCAAATGCCTAACCCCTAAAACCAGGGTGTTACAGCATGGGATAGGATTATTATGATTGGAGGAAGTGTCTTTGTCTTGCGAAATCTACCGCAAATCTTTGTTTAGTGCCGCAACCGGTGCTAATTTATGGAGTGTAGGGATGGGTGGGTGATTTTATCCCCACATGGAGTGTTGGGCTGGACGGAGTGGAGTGTAGAGGCTGGATGGGTAGGATTTCTGATTTCATGCTAAAATTGTTACTGATACTGTTATGGGCTAAGGCCCACACTGATACTGTTATGGGCTAAGGCCCACATTGATAATGATACTGTAATGGGCTAAGGCCCAACTAAACTATACTGTTATTGACTTGGGCTTAGGCCCAGACTGTACTTGCCTAAAGGCATGAAATACTGTTTATGTGCATGGGGTTCACACTGAGTTTTTGTAAACTCACCCCTTGTAAAAGTCTGGTTTAGACCCTAGTCGGAATAATGGTTTCAGGACCACAAATCCGAGTTAGAAAAATATTTTAATATTATTTTCTGTGTCTGCAGTATATGATTAAGCATGTGTGAAATTTCTGTGAATTAATTTTGTCATTTATGTGTTTAATTGGATTAAAAGGATTAAATCGCATAAAAGGTAAAAGTAACATTCTATATGTTAATGTGTTTAATTGAGTGGCTTTTATATGTGGAGGCCTTATGAGGCAATTAAGCCATGTTATAAGTTAGTGGATGAAAATGGGCAAATATGACCTTAATGTTTATATGTTTTAAATATTAATTAAAAGGTTAATATGGTAAATAAACTAATAATATGATTATAACAAAACCAAAAATATGAAAATAATGGTTTGTTCATATTTTGGGTGCCGAAAATAAGAAAAGAAAAGAAGCTTAAGCTTAGGTTACATTCGGCCATTGATATTCCTTGATTGAAGGTATGTTTTGCTTCGGTTTTTGATAATTTCTACATTTTTGTAATCGTTGCTTTATGTTCTTCAAAACCCATGCTTCAATTTTGTGAATTGATGAAAGTTTTGAAATGTGCCTTTGATGAACACATGAATTTTTTGATGTTTGAAGATGAATTACGAAAGATATGTGATAGATTAATATAGTTTGGCTTTGAATTTTTAATGAATTTGAGAAATTTGGACTTAATTGAGAAAATAATATTTTGAGGGACTAAAGTGTGAAATAAATGAAATGTATGGATTTGTATGGACTACATGAACATTTGGCTAAGCATGGGTAAATAGAGATTTTGTGTATTTTGTGATTTTGTTAAATAGGGACTAAATTATCAAAATGTGAAAATATGAGGGCTAATTTGTAAATTGCCCTAAATATGTGTTTTTGGATAGAAATGAATCAATTGGTGAATAAATGGACTAAATTTGAATATGTATAGATCAAGAACCGAATAAAACAGATTTAGATCGCGAAAAGTCGAAAGTAATTGAATAGCCGAATCCGATCGTTTACTCAAATCCGAGGTAAGTCTATAAACAAATAAATGTATTTACATTGATATATGTATGTTCATATGAAAATTTATAATGATGAATTATATGAGATGATGAGTACATGAAATCTGAGATAGTATCGACATGGTGTCAACATCCGAAAAAGTCCCGTACGAACCTAGGAATAGATAGGATTACATATGTCATGACATAGGTGTCCGATATGTGATATCGTGTAAGACCACGTCTGGGACGTTGGCATCGATATGAGATATCGTGTAAGACCACGTCTGGGACGTTGGCATCGATTTAAGATTTATGTGTTAGGCCATGTCTGGGACATTGGCATCGTATTGATTCGTGTAAGACCCTGTCTAGGACAGTGGCATCGATATCTGGTTACATGTAAGACCACGTCTAGGACGTTGGCATTGTACGACTATTTTAAGCATTCTGAGTATCCTATTTGATTCCAAACGATTTAACGGGAAAATCTGAGAAATGAAAGTGTATGTGAAATGTATAAACGAATCAGGTACGTTTGAATTGTACATTAAGCAAGTGTATGAAAGGTAAGTGTTCATATGAACTTACCTAGATGAGATATGTGAATAGATTTGATAAGGTAAAATGTGTTATATGTGTGAATGAGCTATGATCTAAAGAAGTACATGGTGACGAATATGTTGGTAAGCAAATGGCTAGATAAATGAGCCAAGAAGAATCATGAATGTGCAAATGAACTAGTAGTAAACTCATATTTGTTGTAACACCCCTAACCCGTATCCGTCGCGGATTAGGGTTACTGAGAAATTACTAAACATAACACAACTTAGTACATGTATTCAATCCCTTTCATACTTCATAAATTAATCACATCAATATACTTATTCTATTCAAATTTCGAACTTAATTAACATTATGCTCCTATTAATCACATATTAAAATTTTAATCTAAGCATATAACATTACATAACATATATTATCACCATACATGCACATTTTTAAGAATCAATCATATACCATTTCATTCATAAAACATTTCAAAACATTATCAATAGGTCAAATGTATTCAAATATGTTATTAATTCATACGCAATTCACTGAAACCTCTTTAATCATTTTTGAACATTAATACATATCATATCATCTATTTCGCATGCATGAAACCAACCAAAACATTTACTTAGCCATTTTAACTCATCTCATAACCGAATACTCAAGCACATTATAACCAAATTTCTAAAGCAACCCATAGAGCCGAATATGCACAAAATTTTACATATCCAATAACCTAACTTAATGAACATTCCATTTATAATATACTTAGCATCTCACGGCATTTGTACATTTAACCATATCCCAATATTCGACTAATAAACATAATCTCTAAAAATTCATACATTTCCATCTTAAACCGCACCTATAGAGTCAATCATTCAAGCTTATAATATGTGAATGCTTAACCACATTAAAAATGAGCCAATTTCAAACACCCATATTGAGCATATCATGTCATCACAAATCTAACATTCAACCCACCATCAACTTCACTCTTTCATACTCAAACATTACAAGCTCAAGACACAAACAAGACAATATAGGCTTACTTATCAAGTTAGCCATTTTCGCATGGCATTTATATACATCTCGTTCATAATGAACTCAAAAGGGTATCATAGCCTATACATGCCATAAACTTTAAATTCAACTTCAAAAAGTACCAAAATATTGATGATAGTGTGACGAGCTTCTCCGACGATCCCCAAGCACGTAACGATCACCCAAAAATCTAAATCACAAGAGCAACCAAAAACACCAAGTAAGCTTTAATATCTTAGTAAGTTATAAGCAATTTAAGAAATCTATCAATTCTTCTCAAAAATGATTTTAACAAAAAATATAGACAAAGAATCATCAAATACCCATTTACTTGTACAATCATAAAACGTTTCTTATTTCTCAAATTCAAAGTCGAATCTAATATAAAATTTCATCCTCATGTATCATCCGCATATTCAAGTTCGAAGCTATTCAAGTATACATCTTATACAAAATTCCACATAACCGGATCACATTTAGTGGTTCATATAACATTCAATATGCTCTTGTAAATATTTTCCCATATCGACTTATTCACTCAAACTATACATTTAAAATAAACATTCCATCCAAACGACAATTTATCACATATACTTGATTTCAAATCATAACATCTCATAGTATCAAAACTTACCAAATTCAATCTTTAAACTTAAAATAAAATCGCACACTTAATGTTCACTGACCGATTTCGCACACATAGGGCTCGGTAATTCAATTCGCACATTTAGTGCTTAATGACCAGTTTTGCACACATAGTGCTCGGTAATTCAATTCGCACACTTAGTGCTGAATGACCGATTTCGCACACATAGTGCTCGGTAATTCAATTCGCACATTTAGTGCTTAATGACCGATTTCGCACACATAGTGCTCGTTAATTCAATTCGCACACTTAGTGCATTTCTCAAAATTATTACTCATTATAATTGTACACATAAAACTTAAACCTCAACCACATATATACGAATTTACTTATTTCATGTCCATAATCAACATCAGAATTGGGTGTACCAATGACATATATATACATACATCACATTCGGCTATATCAATAATATATACATATACTTCCATTAAGTTTATGTACACCACTATAAATAAATCCAATTCAACTCAATTGCTTAAAAACTTACCTCGAGTATCGACGGACTGTGTTTCTCGACTATTCGACTAACTTCACTTTTCCCCGATCCAATCCCGATCCTTTTTGTTCTTGATCTAATTAATTTCAAATTTAGCTAAATCAAATATAATTCCATTGAATTTGGTCCAAAAACACATAAATGGGCAAATTACCATTTTGCCCCTAATATTTTACATTTATCACAATTTAGTCCAAATAGCATAAAACTCAAAATATTCAAATTTTGACTCCACCCTAGTTTGGCCGAATTTCACTAAGGTCCGTAGCAGCCCATTTCTTTAATTTATTTCACATTTTGGCCCCTCAATTTATAAATTTCACAATTTAATCCTATTTAGGCATTTTTACCAAAAATGCCTTAATTAAATTTAACAATCTAACAACCTACATTTATTTTCCATCACTAAACACCAATTTCATCAAGCTCTCAACAATGGCATTTCATGAATACATCATCAAATTTGAAAATTCAAACTTGGGCTAGCTAGTATTCAAAGCAACGATCTCAAAAACGTAAAAATTATCAAAAACCGAACTCAATTACATACCTTAATTAAACATGCAAGCACCGAAAATGTCAAAGCTTAAACTTCTTTTCTTTCTCTTAGTTTCGGTCAAAGAAAAACAAGAAAGATGAACACTTTCATCTTTTATCAAATATAATATTTTAACATATATTAAAATATGTCATAATACCATAAAATATAATAAACAAATTCAAGTCACTATTAAATGCATACCAACCGGCCACTACTCACTTTTATGGCCAAATTGCAAGTTAAAGCCTCCAAATTATAAAGACAACAACAATTAGGCACTATCTCATTTAACCATCAAATTTTCATTTTACGCGATTAAGCCCTTTTATCAAATTAAGCACTCAAACAATAAAATTAATTCACGAAACTTTCTCAAAAATAAATTCACACATAATTAACACTTAAAATAAGAATAAAATATTTTTCAGACTCGGATTTGTGGTCCTGAAACCACTGTTTCGATTAGGGTCAAAATCGGGTTGTTACAACTCTCCCCCCTTAGGGATTTTCGTCCTCGAAAATCTTACCGATGAATAGGTTTGGATAACGTTCTTTCATTGAATCCTCAAGCTTCCAAGTTGCTTCTTCGGTTCTGTGCTTAAGCCAAAGCAGTTTTACCAACGATATTTTCTTATTTCACAACTCTTTCACTTCACGAGCCAGGATACGGATCGGTTCTTCCTCATAAGTTAAATCAGACTGTATATCAACCTCGGACGGACTAATCACATGAGAAGGGTCAGATCTATACCATTGGAGCATCGAAACATGAAAAACATTGTGGATCTTTTCTAGTTCAGGTTGCAATAACAATCTATACGCAACTGGCCCAATTCACTCCAAAACCTCATATGGTCCAATAAATCTCGGACTCAATTTGCCTTTGCGACCAAATCTGAGTATTTTCTTCCACGGCGAGACTTTCAAAAATACTTGATCACCAATCTGAAACTCTATATCTTTATGTTTTAAGTCCGAATATGATTTCTGACGATTTGACACTGCTTTCAAACTTTCACGGATCACTTTTACTTTCTGTTCAGTTTCTTTAACAAAATCAACCCCGTATATCTTGTTTTCACCGAGCTTGGTCCAATACAAAGGTGTACGACATTTACGACCGTACAAAGCCTCATAAGGTGCCATTTTGATACTCGATTGAAAGCTATTATTGTACGCAAATTCAATCAAAGGCATGTATCGTTCCCACGTACCCTCGAACTCGAGAACACAACATCTCAACATATCCTCAAGTATTTGAATAATTCTCTCGGATTGACCATCCGTCTGGGGGTGAAAAGTTGTGCTAAAATGCAATTTAGTACCTAATGCATCTTGCAGTTTCTTCCAAAACCGCGATGTAAACCTCAGATCTCTATCTGAAATAATTGAAATAGGTACCCCGTGTAATCATACAATCTGAGAAATGTACAATTCAGCTAGCTTATCAAGTGAAAAATCTATACGGACCGAAATAAAGTGAGTCGATTTTGTCAATCTATCTACTATAACCCAGATTGCGTATTTCTTACTCGGTGTCAATGATAAACCAGATACAAAATCCATCGTGACTCGATCCCATTTCCATTCAGGTATCATAATCGGCTGAAGTAATCAAGATGGCACCTGATGCTCAGCTTTTACTTGCTGACATATCAAACATTTTGACATGAGATCAGAAATATCTCGTTTCATACCATGCCACCAGTAATGCTGTCTCAAATCATTATACATTTTCGTTCTACCCGGGTGAATAGACAGTTTACTATTATGAGCTTCATTACAAAGCATCCGAATCAACTCAGGATCCTTTGGTATACATTTTCGGTTCCTGAACCGCAAACATCCCTCAGCATCAACCTGAAATTCTGAGTCAGCATTCGAATCACAGTGATTACTTTTTGTAATCAAGTTATCATCACCCTTTTGAGCTTCGTAAATCTGCTGAACAAATAACGGTCTCGCTTTCAATTCTGCTATAATCGCACCATCATCAGTCATAGTCATATCTGCATTCATTGCATGCAGAGCAAACAGTGATTTTCGGCTTAGGGCATCGGCAACCACATTAGCCTTTCCAGGGTGATAATCAATCACAAGCTTGTAATCTTTCAGCAACTCTAACCATCATCGCTGTCTCAAATTCAAATCTTTTTGAGTCATCAAATATTTGAGACTTTTGTGATTAGAATAAACATGACATTTTTCACCGAACAAATAATGATGCCATATCTTCAAAGCAAATACTATAGCGGCTAATTCGAGATCGTGCATCGGATAGTTCTTTTCATGTTGCTTTAACTGTCTCGAGGCGTAGGCTACAACCTTACCCTCCTGCATCAAAACACAGCCCAAACCATTCAAGGATGCATCACTGAAGATAACAAACTCTTTACCCGACTCTGGCTGAACAAGCATTGGAGCTTTAGTCGACAAGGTTTTCAGCTGATCGAAACTCTTCTGGCACCTTTTCGTCCACTCGAATCTAACATCTTTCTGAAGTAGCTTTGTCATCGGAGTTGCAATCATCGAGAAACCTTTAACGAAGCGTCTATAATAACCGGCAAGTCCCAGAAAACTTGGAACTTCAGAAATATTCTGCGGGGGTCTCCAATCAAGTATAGCCGAAATCTTACTCGGATCAACCCGAATACCTGATGCTGAAACAACATGCCCTAGGAAGCTAACTTCGTGTAACCAGAACTCACATTTGCTGAATTTCGCGTACAACTGTTTATCACGCAAAATCTGTAACACAAGTCTCAAGTGTTCAGTATGCTCAGTTTCATCGCGCGAATAGATCAGAATGGCATCTATAAACACAACCACAAATCGATCCAAATACTATCTGAATACCCGATTCATCAAATCCATGAAAATAGTAGGGGCATTAGTGAGTCCGAACAACATTACCAAAAACTCGTAATGTTCGTATCTCGTTCGGAAAGCAGTCTTAGGCACATCAGAGTCTCTAACTCGCAACTGATAATAGCCCGATCTTAAATCTATCTTTGAAAATACCGAGGCTCTTTTTAACTGATCGAATAAATCATCAATGCGTGGCAATGGATATTTATTCTTTATGGTCACTTTATTGAGCTGTCCGTAGTCGATGCACCTTCTCAAAGTTCCATCTTTCTTTTTCAAAAATAACACTGGCGCACCCCAGGCAGAGAAACTCGGTCGAGCAAAACCTCTATCTGTCAACTCTTGCAACTAAGCTTTCAACTCTTTTAATTCAGTCGGTGCCATTCTATATGGAGCTATAGAGATCGGAGCTGTCCCTGGCACTAACTCAATACCAAACTCTACCTCCCGAACAGGTGGAAAACCTAACAATTCTTCAGGAAACACATCCGGATACTCACATACAATAGGTATAGATTCAATCTTCTTTTCAGTCACTTTACTATCAATTACATAAGCGAAGTAAGCTTCACAACCCTTTCTCATATGCTTCCGAGCCAACATCGAGGATATCACTGCTGGCAACCCATTTAAATCGGTAGACTCAATTTGAATTATCTCATTATTCTGGCACCGCAAATCAATAGTCTTTCATCTACAATTCACTACAGCATCGTGTACGGTTAACCAATCCATGCCGAGGATGATATCAAACTCATCAAATGGTAGTAACATCAAACCAGTAGGAAAACATGAATCTCGAATCATCAAAGGGCAATTCTTGCACACCTTATCAACTAGCACACACCGACCCAGGGGGTTCGGAACCCGAATCACAAACTCAGTAGACTCAACAGGAAAAGTCTTATTGGATACTAATGTTTCACACACATAGGAATGGGTTGAACTGGGATCAATCAAAGCAATTACACCAGTATTAAAAAGAGTAAATATACCAGTAATGACATCTGAAGATGAAGCCTCCTCTCGGGCGCGGATGGCATAAGCTCTGGCAGGCGCACGAGCCTCGAATCGAATAGCTGTATCCGAAGTCCCTCTCTGAGTACCGCTTCTACCTCCCGCATTTCGGGGTGGTCTACCTCTAACTGCAGCACCACTCGATCTCACACTCTGAGCATTATCCTTCTTAACTAACTCCGGGCAGTCCCGAATGAAATGATCCTGCGAACCACACTTGTAGCAAACTCGGTTGTTGAACTTGCCCCAACATTCACCAAAATGTCGCCTACCACACTGTTGACACTCGGGTTTATTCGATCGAGTATTGCCAACACTAGCTATCGAGGTGGCTCGTGAACTCACTGGTGGTCGCTCTCGTATAGAAAACCCGACATTAGTCTTAGACTGGCTACTGTCATTTCTGAACTTCTTTGATCCCGATTGAGAAGTTTTACCCGCTGATCTCTCACGGAAATCTCTAGCTTTGAACTCAGCTTTTCGTTTCTTTTTTCCTACATCTTCGGCTTTGCAAGCTCGCTCAACGAGTACCACGAATTCATTTATTTCAAGTATACCAACAAGTAATTTTATGTCTTCGTTCAACCCTTCTTCGAATCTTTTACACATAGTAACCTCAGTTGAAACACACTCGCGGGCATATCGGCTGAGCCTCACAAACTCGCGTTCATACTCAGATACGGTCATACGACCTTGTTTAAGCTCGAGAAATTCTCTGCGTTTTTTATCGATGAATCGCTGGCTAATATACTTTTTGTGAAACTCTGCCTGAAAGAAGTCCCAAGTGACCCGTTCCTTCGAAACAACCAAAACTAGAGTGTTCCACCAATAGTAGGCAGAATCCCGTAATAAAGATATAGCACATTTCAGGCACTCATCAGGCGCACAGGATAGTTCATCGAAAACACGAATTGTATTATCGAGCCAAAATTCAGCTCGCTCGGCATCATCATTCGCTGTGGCTCTAAACTCTTGAGCTCCGTATTTTCTGATTTTGTCGACAGGAGGCTTATTCAATCTCATAGGATCGATAGTCGGAGGTACCACAGGCATCGGAGGTGGGTTAATCAGGGTCGGAGGTTGTTGAACAACCTGATTTGTCTGGATATATTGAGTAAACCATTCGTTCATCATAGTATAGAAGGCTTGTTTAGCCTCATCACCATGGTTACTCGTATTCGACCAAGAATCAACCGGCTCTGTCCCTTGCGTGGGAGCATGCGCTACACTCTCGACATCGTCCGCTACGATTCGATTGGGATCAAGATCCATTTACTATATGAAAAACACATTTTTATTGTCAGGAGACATCACACTATCACAGTAAAAATTATGGCATGTATAGCTAGACTCACGCGCACTACGTTAGTCCGAGAACCGACTAAACCGTAGCGCTGATACCAATCAAATGTAAAACCCCTAACCCGTATCTGTCGCCGGATTAGGGTTACGAGGAATTACTAAACATAACACAACTTAGTACATGTATTCAATCCCTTTCATACTTCATAAATTAATCACATCAATATACTTATTCTATTCAAATTTCAAACTTAATTAACATTATGCTCCTATCAATCACATATTAAAATTTTAATCTAAGCATATAACATTACATAACATATATTATCACCATACATGCACATTTTTAAGAATCAATCATATACCATTTCATTCATAAAACATTTCAAAACATTATCAATAGGTCAAATGTATTCAAATATGTTACTAATTCATACGCAATTCACTGAAACCTCTTTAATCATTTTTGAACATTAATACATATCATATCATCTATTTCGCATGCATGAAACCAACCAAAACATTTACTTAGCCATTTTAACTCATCTCATAACCGAATACTTAAGCACATTATAACCAAATTTCTAAAGCAACCCATAGAGCCAAATATGCACAAAATATTACATATCCAATAACCTAACTTAATGAACATTCCATTTATAATATACTTAGCATCTCACGGCATTTGTACATTTAACCATATCCCAATATTCGGCTAATAAATATAGCCTCCAAAAATTCATACATTTCCATCTTAAACCACACCTATAGAGTCAATCATTCAAGCTTATAATATGTGCATGCTTAACCACATTAAAAATGAGCCAATTTCAAACCCCCATTTTGAGCATATCATGTAATCACAAATCTAACATTCAACCCACCATCAACTTCACTCTTTCATACTCAAACATTACAAGCTCAAGACACAAACAAGACATTATAGACTTACTTATCAAGTTAGCCATTTTCGCATGGCATTTATATACATCTCGTTCATAATGAACTCAAAAGGGTATCATAGCCTATACATGCCATAAACTTTAAATTCAACTTCAAAAAGTACCAAAATATTGATGATAGTGTGACTAGCTTCTCCGACGATCCCCAAGCACGTAACGATCACCCAAAAATCTAAATCATAAGAGCAACCAAAAACACCAAGTAAGCTTTAATAGCTTAGTAAGTTATAAGCAATTTAAGAAATCTATCAATTCTTCTCAAAAATGATTTTAACAAAAATTATAGACAAAGAATCATCAAATACCCATTTACTTGTACAATCATAAAACATTTCTTATTTCTCAAATTCAAAGTCGAATCTAATATAAAATTTCATCCTCAGGTATCATCCGCATATTCATGTTCAAAGCTATTCAAGTATACATCTTATACAAAATTCCACATAATCGGATCACATTTAGTAGTTCATATAACATTCAATATGCTCTTGTAAATATTTTCCCATATCGACTTATTCACTCAAACTATACATTTAAAATAAACATTCCATCCAAACCACAATTTATCACATATACTTGATTTCAAATCATAACATCTCATAGTATCAAAACTTACCAAATTCAATCTTTAAACTTAAAATAAAATCGCACACTTAATGCTCACTGACCGATTTCGCACACATAGTGCTCGGTAATTCAATTCGCACATTTAGTGCTTAATGACCAGTTTTGCACACATAGTGCTCGGTAATTCAATTCGCACACTTAGTGTTTAATGACCGATTTCGTACATATAGTGCTCGGTAATTCAATTTGCACATTTAGTGCTTAATGACCGATTTTGCACACATAGTGCTCGGTAATTCAATTCGCACACTTAGTGCATTTCTCAAAATTATTACTCATTATAATTGTACACATAAAACTTAAACCTCAACCACATATATACGAATTTACTTCTTTCATCTCCATAATCAACATCAGAATCAGGTGTACCAATGACATATATATACATACATCACATTCGGCTATATCAATAATATATACATATACTTCCATTAAATTTATGTACACTACTATAAATAAATCCAATTCAGCTCAATTGCTTAAAAACTTACCTCGAGTATCGACGGACTGTGTTTCTCGACTATTCGACTAACTTCGCTTTTCCCCGATCCTTTTTGTTCTTGATCTAATTAATTTCAAATTTAGCTAAATAAAATATAATTCCATTGAATTGGTCCAAAAACACATAAATGGGCAAATTACCATTTTGCCCTGATATTTTACATTTATCACAATTTAGTCCAAATAGCATAAAACTCAAAATATTCAAAATTTGACTCCACCCTAGTTTGGTCGAATTTTAGTAAGGTCCCTAGCAGCCCATTTCTTTCATTTATTTAACATTTTGACCCCTCAATTTATAAATTTCACAATTTAATCCTATTTAGGCATTTTTACCAAAAATGCCTTAATTAAATTTAACAATCTAACAACCTACATTTATTTTCCATCACTAAACACCAATTTCATCAAGCTCTCAACAATGGCATTTCATGAATACATCATCAAATTCAAAAATTCAAACTTGGGCTAGCTAGTATTCAAAGCAACAATCTCAAAAACGTAAAAATTATCAAAAATCGAACTCAATTACATACCTTAATTAAACATGCAAGCACTGAAAATGTCAAAGCTTAAAATTGTTTTCTTTCTCTTAGCTTCGACCAAAGAAAAACAAGAAAGATGAACACTTTCATCTTTTTATCAAATATAATTTTTTAACATATATTAAAATATGTCATAATACCATAAAATATAATAAAAAATCAAGTCACTATTACATGCATACCAACCAGCCACTACTCACTTTTATGGCCAAATTGCAACTTAAAGCCTCCAATTTATAAAGAAAACAACAATTAGGCACTATCTCATTTAACCATCAAATTTTCATTTTACGCAATTAAGCCCTTTTATCAAATTAAGCACTCAAACAATAAAATTAATTCACGAAACTTTCTCAAAAATAAATTCACACATAATTAACACATAAAATAATAATAAAATATTTTTAGACTCGGGTTTGTGGTCCCAAAACCACTTATTCGATTAGGGTTAAAATCGGGTTGTTACATTTGTTATGAATAAATGAATGCCTAAATGTTAAGTTTATTTGTATATGGCATACTAAGCTTTTGAAAGCTTACTTTGTGTGTGTTTGTTCTGTTTTATAGATCGTCAAATCTACTGAAAGGCTCGGGGATCGTCGAGGATCATCATCACACTACTCAATCCTATTTTTGGTACCTTTTGAAAGTGTATATATATATTAAGTATGGCATGTATAGGCTAGTCACTTTAAATTACGTTTGTGATATGTACATAGCAATGTGATATGGCTAGTTAATGATATGTTATGAATAAGTAGATAAGCTATGTTATGTGTTTTGCTAAAGGTTGAGCATATGGTAATATTGATCTATGTTTTGGTGATGAAAAGTTGGTATAATATTAATGGAGAGATGCCATAATGAATTGGTAAGTTTATGGGTGAATGTTACTTAGATATACTTGTGATTTGGTTAAATTAAATGGCATATAATATGTTGTGATGAAATGTACTTGAATGAGTTGAGAAGGATGATCATTTGGTATGTTTTTGGTTGCCAATTGTGTTTGGTATGATGCTTGTAGGTGTTTGTATGAATGACCCAAAGTGTGAGTGGCATTTTGGCCTTGCAAATGGCCTATATTTGCCCACACGGTTGAGCACACGGGCGTGTGGCTCGACCATGTCCCTCGTGGTTGTATTTCAAAACAAGTCAGACTCGACCACGGGCTGGACACACGGGCATGTGACTGGCCGTGTGGTGCAAGTCAGGTTCGACCATGGGTGAGGCACACGGGCGTGTCCACGGCCGTATGGACAAGTTAGTATGTATGCCCTATTTTGACACAGCTTAGACACACGGGCGTGTCTGAGGCCGTGGGAGGCACACCGCCTGCCTACACGGGCGTGTGACCTCTGTAACTTTAAAAAAAATTAAAATTTCTGAGAATTTCTGTATGTGTTCGGTTTAGTCCCGACCCCTTTCTAAAGCATGATTTAGGTCTCGTAGACCGTTTTCAGGGACACTTGGATTGGATTCTTTGAATTATACTATGAAATGTCTATAAAATGTTCTGATTCGTCCGGTAACACCTTTAACCCTAAACCAACAATGGTTACGGGTTTGGGGTGTTACACCCCTCCGTTTACCTGTACAGGTAATCCCCAGTCTTAGACGGATCGGTACTGCGAGGGATTCGGAGGTGGCCACACAACTGCACTTATTTATACATTTGAGTTTATTTCTTATAAATTTAATTTGGGTTTTTTTTGTAATAAGGCCTCTTTAATTTTTTAAACTTTTAATTTGGGGATTTTATTTTTTTAATTTACATTTGATTAGTAGTAGAACGCGATTTTCCAAAAGATAATTGGTTTTCAAAACACCACATTTTCGTAATTTGTAATTAAAGCTTCCGCATCAAACTTGGTTTTAAAATATAGTGACAAACGAATATGATCAATGTTCTACTAAAATAACTTAAGTTTTGAAAGAACAAGACACCCTAAATTTCTGTTCAAGATACATAAACGAGGCTTAATAATAATGGGTTTTTCTAAAGAATGATGTTTTCGAAAAACACTTCAACATGATATCGCCAGATTCGGCCATAATGTCTGGGTCGGGTTTGGGGTGTTACATTTAGTGGTATCAGAGCCAAGTTCAAACCTCAGCTGTGGTTTGTGTGTAACACCCCAAACCCGGCCTAGAAGTTAGGCTCGAATCTGGCGTGTCACATTGAGGTGTTTTTCGAAAAATGCGTTTTCATTGAAAACCCTTCTTGATATTTAGAAAAACTAAAGTCTCAGTTTGCGTTTGTTGTTAATAGTCGACATTTAATAAGAAGTCATTACCTTCAAAACCTTGTTCATTGCGTAAGCTTAGTTTAAAGCAAGTAACTTATGAAAACGTGATATTTACAACTTAGTTGTGAAAGCGTAGTGTTTTGAAAACAGAAATTGTTTTGGGAAAACTGCGATTCAATGTTGAGCAGATTTAAAACCAAATAAAGTAAAAATCCAAAACTAAAAACCGGAGTTTAAGAGAGGCCTTATTACAACCCAATAAGAAAATAATTAAAATAAAGTAGAATAGAATACTAAAATTCAAAGTCTGCTCGTAGTGTGGCCACCCCTCGAGTCCTCGATGCGTCGAACCGCCTCACGAGGATTACACGAGAAAAATTAAAAGAGGGGTGAGTTTACGAAAACTCGGTGTGTACAACCCTCATCGGTAAGAACATGAATCACAACAATCCGGCCAAGCCCATTACGATGCTTGCTGGCAATTGGGCTTTAACCCAAAATAGCCTCGGTTGGGCCTTAACCCATATCATATGTCACATATCATAAATATTTGGGCCTAAGCTCATCACAATAATATAATCTGTATATGCAATGCATTAATGCCCATACCAGCCCTACACTCCGTCTCCTGTCCAACCGTGCACTCCTGTGGGGATTTAATCGACCTACCCATTCGTACACTCCTTATGTAGCACCGGTTGCGGCACTAACTTATCGGTACAGCATAGCTGCTCGGTGGCTAAAAAGCCTTCGATGGATCCACAGTCATCAAGCGACCATGCGGTCCTATTAGCACTTCCTCCGTATTAATAATCCCATCCCCATGCAGCATAGTAACACATGAATGCATCATACAATAATAAACATACCATATAACCATAAATCGCATACAATAATCACCATGTGACATGTAGGGCATTTTCGTCACTTTGCCCTTCGGGGGCATATCGGTCACTTTACCCTTCAAGGGTAAATCTATAATTTCACTTATAACGGCCTTTTTAGAGGCCTTTTGTCGTCTTGAGCGACCCGGGACCCTTTTAGGTCTCCACGATACTATTGGGCCTAAAATCTATTTTATGCCCAAACAGGCCCACACGCTCGTGTGGCCCCAAAACGCATGATTCGATTCTGAGGTTTGTAGATTTCGCATTCAGATTTATTGCTTAACAATTTTCCATCAATTTTGCCCATATGGGCCGAATAGCCCATTGGGCCCGCTAAGCCCGATTCGGCCTGGTTAGGCCCGTTATGGCCTCGGTATCGTGAGAGTGTTCGTGACACTCTCAACGACTTAACGTCACGATTTGTATCTCGATTTTCGACTACGTGCACTCGAACGCTCGAGTGGGCACAGTTGCTGGCTTTTCAGCATTTGTCGATCTATAATCAGAACGGTGTGAGTACACACCTGATACGAGCATAGATTAAATCCTCGATATTACGCACCAAGAATGTCGACAACTCCTTGGTATGCTAGCACGCTTGACTACTCCCTTTGATCACGAAGTTGGGTTCCTAACCAAAGAACATAAGTCAATACCGCAGTTCCAAGTTCACAAAGGCAAGGTTATTCGACCTTAAGAACTCATCAAAATAAGGGAACTTCCATCTCTAATCGGTCAAGGATACACTTACCAAAGTGTCACATAATCGATAGTTGCACAACCCGGATCTCGGCTTCTACACAAAAGAAGAGTGAACGAGTACTCAAGATGGAGAAGGTTCCAGATTCGGCCTTAATCACAAAAGCAATAAGGTAAGAGATTTGGCTTTAAGGAAAAGCTAAGAGAAGAAAGAGATGGAATACAACATTACCTTGTGCTCACAATGGTGCCAAAAAGCCAAGGTAGATTCGGTAGAAAATAGTTCCTCACGCCTCAGCCTATTCAAGAAGCACCGATTCGAAATGGGGAAAAACAAAGGTTTGATTAGTGGAGAAAAAGTAGAGAAGCAACGAAGAAGAGAAGGAGAAGTAGAAGAAGAGAGGTTTGACTTTTGAAGAATTGGAGAAAGAGATGAGAGGAAACGTGTGAAGGAGATGGTAAAGTTAGTTTCGGCCAAGTCCCCAAAGAAAGATAATCAAGAAGGGAGAAAATAAACCGAGAGAAGAAAAGAAATATGCCAAAGGAAAGAACCCGAAAATGCTTGAATATCAAAAGCCAAAAAATGCAAAAATGCCTAGAGAGACTAAAGAAATTCAGCACCTACTCCATACTAGCGAAAAATGACAAAACACCAACCCTTAGCCGTATTTTCTTCCCTCCAACACTTCCCATATTTGGCCAACCACTACTACACTCCACCATCCCTTGATTCTCTCCCCTTTTTACTCCCCAACATGCTCTCCATCAACCATTCAAACTATTTGACCAAGTCTTTCTTCTCTTCTACAGAGTTTGATCTCCATTCAGCCACCTCCCTTGCCTGAGCACAAAAATAAAGCTCCTCTTTGCAGCAGGTGGGATTCGAACACTCTCCCCCTTCCATGCTCCCTTATAACGCCACCCACTAGGCCACCTTGCTCCTTGTGTCACTTAAACACACAAAATTAAACTTAAGTCCTACTTTCCATAGCCTTCTCCACTAATGACCAAAAATCCAAAAATTTTCCAAGGCTCAATCTCAAACCCAAGCCTCTATAGGACCCCCAAACACACTCAAATAGCAAACCAATTAAGCACAACATGGATTTACACAAAACTACTAACCCCTAACTTTAGGGATGTTACAATTCTACCCCCCTTTAAGAAATTTCGTCCTCGAAATTTCCAACTATCTAATAGCCACACAATACCGGTTATACCACTATGCTTCTGCTACGCACTCTAGTCCTAATTGCAACCTAGATAAATAGCATATTATAGAATAGCACATTACGAGTAAAGTACGTACCAGTATTCGCATCTGGAGCGTCTCTGTCCTCTCGGCAACGTGCTGCATAAACCAATGCTGGATGTCTCACCTCCGCATGACCAGCACCTCCACCCGGAGCTCCACGGCCCAAACCGTTTCCATCCCTTGCATGCCCACGATCTCTAGGTGGTTGATGTCTACCCCTCAATGGCTGTACGTTACCCCTACTAAAAGCCTGCCTCAGATCCGGTCTTCTAGGACACCCTATGAGACGATGATCTATGGAACCACAACTCAGACAAGCCCCTGTCCTTTTCCAGCACTCGCCCACATGACTTTTCCCACAAGTAGTACAAGGTAATAACCCAATGAGCGACAACGGGGGCCGGCTCACGATCGACCCGTCTACTCTAGCCCTTCTCTTAAATCTCTGATCAGAATCAGAATGCTCAGACTCCCTCTTGTTTCTGCCCCTTTCTCTTTCCCTATTTAAACGCTCAGAGCGCTTTACATCCTCGGCGATCTTAGCTTTTTCTACTAATACAGCGAAGTCCCGCTCCCTCTGTGGAGCTATCAACACTCAGAGACTGTCCGTAAGGCCATCTTCGAACCTAACACAACGTTCATACTCTGTTGCCACAATTCCTTGAGCATACCGGCTAAGTCGTAAAAATTCTGCCTCGTACTCAGCCACAGACTTGTCACCTTGAACCAGATTCAAAAATTCTTTCCTACGAGCATCGACATAGTTAGCGCCCACATACTTTACCTGGAATGTAGTCTTGAAGAATTCCTAGGTCAATCGATCAGACGAGGTACCCTCTTTTACCGTAAGCCACCACTGGTAGGCTTCATCTCTCAGCAAAGACACGGCACCCTTCAACTTTTGTTCCGGCGTGCAGTCGAGGTCATCTGTAATTCTTTCAGTGGCCTCTAACCAGTACTCTGCCACACTTGGGGCCACCCCAGAAACTCCCTTGAAGATCTCTGCTCCATTGGACCGAAGTCATTCCGTAACCGACCCACGGCCTCTAACAACGGTATTAGGCTCAACAGACCCAGCAACTCTCTCCAAAATACGAAGCATTGCCTGAGATAGCACGTCATCCCCAGTCGCTCGGTCAAACGACCCTGCCTCAATTACCGGTAAAGCTGGTGCTTCTCTCGCCTCGACATTGGGCATGTGGTCTGACGCCGAAGACCCAGCCCTAGCACTTCCACGACCTCTACTGCGGCCTCTTACACCCCCTCTAGCGTTCATTATCACTTCGCATATTATCTAAATTAGAAATTTTATGAATTTAGCTCATAGTTCCAGTAATTAAACAAATGTTTTATGGAAGTAGTAGTTAAAAGTTGTTTTCAAAATCGCAAGCTCACTACAGTTTTAGTCTCCTACGGGCCTTAGTCTTACTCTAACTAAGAGTCTTAGTACAGTCTATTATCTAAAGTAAGCCCAGTAACTATCTACAGCATAATAATTTTAAACAGATAGGAGAACTTACTTGGTTCGACGCCGGAGACTCGGTGTGCCACACAAAAACCTTCCAAAACCACTTCAAAATCACTTGTAAACATCTTTAAAATAGAAACTAAAGCCCACCTCACAGCCTGAGTTTTGCAACCGGGCTCTGATACCATTAAATGTAACACCCAAAACCCAGCCTAAAAGCTAGGCCTGAATCTGGCGTGTCACATTGAGGTGTTTTTCGAAAACCATATTTTCATTGAAAACCCTTCTTGATATTTAGAAAACCTAAAGTCTCAGTTTGCGTTTGTTGTTAATAGTCGACATTTAATAAGAAGTCATTACCTTTAAAACCTTGTTCATTGTGAAAGCTTAGTTTAAAGCAAGTAACTTATGAACACGTGATATTTACAACTTAGTTGCGAAAGCGTAGTGTTTTGAAAACAGATATTGTTTTGGGAAAACTGCGATTCAATGTTGAGCAGATTTAAAACCAAATAAAGTAAAAATCCAAAACTAAAAACCGGAGTTTAAGAGAGGCCTTATTACAACCCAATAAGAAAATAATTAAAATAAAGTAGAATAGAATACTAAAATTCAAAGTCGCTCGTAGTGTGGCCACCCCGAGTCCTCGAAAGTCGAATCGCCTCACGAGGATTACCTAAGAAAAATTAAAAGAGGGGGTGAGTTTACGAAAACTCAGTGTGTACAACCCTCATCAGTAAGAACATGAATCACAATAATCCAGGCCGAAACCCATTACAGTAACGGTGGCAATTGGGCTTTAACCCAAAATAGCCTCAGTTGGGCCTTAACCCATATCATATGTCACATATCATAAATATCTGGGCCTAAGCCAATCACAATAATATAATCTTTATATGCAATGCATTAATGCCCATACCAGCCCTGCACTCCATCTCCTGTCCAACCATGCACTCCTGTGGGGATTTAATCCACCCACCCATCCGTACACTCCTTATGCAGCCCCGATTGCGGCACTAACTTATCGGTGCAGCATGGCTGCTCAGTGGCTAAAAATCCTTCGGTGGATCCACAATCGTCAAGCGACCATATGGTCCTATTAGCACTTCCTCCGTATTAATAATCCCATCCCCATCCAGCATAGTAACACATGAATGCATCATACAATAATAAACATACCATATAATCATAAATTGCATACAATAATCACCATGTAACATGTAGGGGCGTTTTCGTCACTTTTCCCTTCGAGGGCATATCAGTCACTTTACCCTTCGAGGGTAATTACGTAATTTCACATATAACGACCTTTCTGGAGGCCTTTTGTCATCTTGAGCGACCCGGGACCCTTTTTAGGTCTCTACAGAACTATTGGGCCTAAAAATCGTTTTATGCCCAAACGGGCCCACACGCTCGTGTGGCCCAAAATGCATGATTCCGGTTACAGGTTTGCAGATTTTGTATTCGGCTTTATTGCTTAACAATTTTCCATCAATTTCGCCCATGTGGGCCGAATAGCCCATTGGGCCCGCTAAGCCCGATTTGACCCGGTTAGGCCCGTTACGGCCTCGGTATCGCGAGAGTGTTTGTGACACTCTCAACAACTTAACATCATGATTCGTATCTCGATTTTCCACTACGAGCGCTCAAACGCTCGAGTGGGCACGGTTGTCGGCTTTTTGGCATTTGTCGATCTATAATCAAAATGGTGTGAGTACACACCAGATACGAGGGTAGATTGAATCCTCGAGATTACACACCAAGAATGTCGGCAACTCCTTGGTATGCTAGCACGCTTGACTACTCCCTTTAATTACAAAGTTGGGTTCCTAACCAAAGAACATAAGTCAATACCGCTGTTCTAAGTTCACAAAGACAAGGTTATTCGGCCTTAAGAACTCAGCAAAATAAGGGAACTTCCATCTCTAATCGGTCAAGGATACACTTACCAAAGTGTCACAGAATCGATAGTTACACAACTCGGATCTCGAATTCTACACAAAAGAAGAGTGAACAAGTACTCAAGATGGAGAAGGTTCCAGATTCGGCCTTAATCACAAAAGCAATAAGGTAAGAGATTCAGCTTTAAGGAAAAGCTAAGAGAAGAAAGAGATGGAATACAACATTACCTTGTGCTCACAACGGTGCCGAAAAGCCAAGGTAGATTCAGCAGAAAATAGTTCCTCACGCCTCAGGCTACTCAAGAAGCACCTATTCGAAATGGCAAAAAACAGAGGTTCGATTAGTGGAGAAAAAGTAGAGAAGCAACGAAGAAGAGAAGGAGAAGTAGAAGAAGAGAGGTTCGACTTTTGAAGAATTGGAGAAAGAGATGAGAGGAAACGTGTGAAGGAGATGGTAAAGTTAGTTTCGGCCAAGTCCCCAAAGAAAGATAATCAAGAAGGGAGAAAATAAACTGAGAGAAGAAAAGCAATATGCCAAAGGAAAGAACACGAAAATGCTTGAATATCAAAAGCAAAAAATGCAAAAATTCCTAGCGAGACTAAAAAAATTCAGCACCTACTCCATACTAGCTGAAAATGCCAAAACACCAACCCTTAGTCGTATTTTCTTCCCCCCAAAACTTCCCATATTCGGCCAAGCACTACTACACTCCACCATCCCCTGATTCTCTCCCCTTTTTACTCCCCAACATGCTCTCCATCACCCATTCAAACTATTTGACCAAGTCTTTCCTCTCTCCTACAAAGTTTGATCTCCATTCAGCCACCTCCCTTGCCTGAGCACAAAAATAAAGCTCCTCTTTGCAGCAGGTGGGATTCGAACACTCTCCCCCTTCCATGCTCCCTTGTGACGCCACCCACTAGGCCACCTTGCTCCTTGTGTCACTTAAACACATAAAATTAAACTTAAGTCCTACTTTCCGTAGCCCTCTCCACTAAAGACCAAAAATCCAAAATTTTTCCAAGGCTCAAACTCGAACCCATGCTTCTATAGGACCCCCAAACACACTCAAATAGCAAACCAATTAAGCACAACATGGATTTACACAAAACTACTAACCCCTAACTTTAGGGTTGTTACATTGTGGGTTTCTTCTAAAACTTGGAATATTCAAAAAGTACTGTTCCCAATGATCTGAAAAGTTTTAAAATGTTTTTACCGAATGTGTGGTACACCGAGTCTCCGTCGCTGGTCCTATAAGTCTTCTGAAACTATTGTTTGTTTTAAAATGAAATACTATAAATAGAAATTACTGAGACTACTGTAGGTAGAAGACTATACTGAAACACTCTAGTTACTGTGAACTGAAAACTATAGTAAGACTGCGATCTACGAAAACGTGCTCTGAATTACTGATAATGATTTGCATAAAACTTTGCTAATAAATAATTGAAACTGTAAACTGATCTGCATAAAACTATTAATTCAGATAAAATGCAATTCGATAATGAGCACAAGAGGTACTCGCGGACGGGGTACAAGAGGCCGTGGTAGAGGCCGTAGAGGTGCTCGAGCTGGGTCCTCGTCGTCTGACCATATACCTAATTCGGAGACTAGTGAGACACCGGCTTCACCTGTGACTGAGATTGGGTCTCACGATCGAGCAGCTGGGGATAAATCATTGTCCCAAGCTATGTTGTGAATTCTAGAGAGGGTTGCTAGGCCCAATACTGGTACTGTGGGCTGTGGGTCGGTCACGGAATGACTCCGGTCTAATGGGGCTAAGATCTTTATGGGTATCGCAAGAGTTGCCCCTAACGTGGCTGAATATTAGATTGAGGCCATAGATAGGATCATAGATGACCTCGACTGCACCCCTGAGCAGAAACTAAAAGGGACAGTGTCCTTGTTGCGAGACGAAGCCTATTAGTGGTGGCTTACAGTTAAAGAGGGTACTCAGGCTGACCGATTGACATGAGAATTCTTTAAGACTGCTTTTCAAGGAAAGTATGTGGGTGCTAGTTATGTGGATGCTTGGAGGAGGGAATTTCTAAATTTGACTCAGAGGGATAAGTTAGTGGCTGAATATGAGACTGAATTTTTGCGTTTAAGCCGCTATGCACGTGGGATGGTGGCAACTGATTATGAGTGGTGTGTCTTTTTCGAGGATGGCCTTAGGGATAGTCTGAGAGTTTTGATATCTCCACAGAGGGAGCGAGATTTTACCACAGTGGTTGATAAGGCGAAGATCGCCGATGAGGTGAAGCGTACTGGGCGTCTGAACAGAGAAAAGGGTAGGAATAAGAGGGATTGGGAGCCCTCAAGTTCCGTTCAGAGGCCGAATAAAAAGGCCAGAGTGGATGGGCTGATCAGAGTTAAGGCCCCTATTGCTGCTACTGGACCACAGCCATGTGTTGACTGTGGTAGACGCCATCAGGGCGAATGCTGGAAAAGGATTGGGGCATGTTTGAGGTGCGGATCATTAGAGCACCGTATCAGAGATTGTCCATGAAGGCCCGAACAGATGCAAGTTACAGGTCGGGGTACTGTTCAGCTACCGAAAGGTGAGCAGCAACCACCGAGAGGCTGCGGTCAGGCCAGAGAGGGAAATGGTATGGGCCGTGGTCGTGGGGCATCGGGCGGAGGTGCTTTGGTCATCTTTGAGGTGAGGCGACCACTACAGGTTATCTTTGCCGCGTCGCGAGAGGGACGGAGACACCCCAAATGTTATTACTGGTACAATCTTTATCTATAATATACCTTATACTGCACTGATTGATGTTGGGTCTACGCATTCGTATATAGCATGCTCAGTGTTTGAGACTTTGGGTTTAATGGTAGAAACCACTGCGAGTGAGGTTACTGTGTTGAGTCCTTTAGGGCAGTCAGTTAAAGTAAACAAATTGTTTAGAGATGTACCTTTGGAGGTTCAAGGAACCATCTTTTTGGCGGAGTTAAGGGAACTCCCAAAACGGGTGAATTTGGATTTAATGGGTTCGCTAGTTAAGCATCAAGTGAATTTGGATTGTGCTACTAAAACGGGTGGTACTGGAAACTGTGGAGGGTGATGAGGTGGTAGTAATAGGGGAGCGTCGAAATTATTTATCAAATGTAATTTCTGCCTTGAAGGCTGAGAAGTTGGTTCGTAAGGGTTGTGAGGCGTATATAGCCTACATCGATGTTTTTGATTCTGAGTTTTCGTCTATTAAAGACATCGGGATAGTCAAAGATTTTCCGGATGTTTTTTCGATGAACTACCTGGACTACCTTCAAATCGTGAAGTTGAATTTGGGATTAAGCTCTTACCGAGTATAGCGCTGGTGTCCATCGCTCCCTATAGAATGGCACCGAAGGAGCTAGTGGAGCCTAAGACCCAGATCTATTTTGATCAGGTAAATTTTGAGGTCGAAATTTTCTTTTAGGGGGTAGAGTTGTAATGCCCCAAAATCTAGGTAATTATTTTTGTATGGTTTCAACATAAAAATACCTATCTGCTTTAGCGGCTAAGTGATTTGGGTGTGTTTGTGAGTGTCTGAGAAGTCTAGGGTTCAAGCCTAGGCTTGTACAAAATTTTGGTTTTTGGGGAATAAAACCCTTGCCTTTGGTTAGTAGGCTTTTAAATAATTGTGTGTATAACAAGACACAAAAAGCTCATTGGTATAGGGATAAGTGGAGTGTTACCTAGGCTAGAGGACGGAGGTTCAAATCTTGGTATTGGCAAGGGAATAGTTATTTTGCTGTTGTGCTGTGGAAGGTGATGGAGGTTGACCGAAACACTGAAGTGGTTGAGGTGATTTTGAATTGAATGGTTGAGGGGAGGTGGGATCAGGTGGAGAGATTTGAGGAGGGATTTTAGGAGGAAATCAAGGAGATGAGAGGGGAGGAGTTTGTGCCAAATTTGACTCTGCACTCTAGAATTTGGCCAAGAGAGATATACTGCTCATTTTGGTTTTTTTTTCTCTCTTTGGCCGAATGTGGTAGGTCCTTTTGGCATATTTTTTCTGCTCACTTTTTCCTTTTTGACAATCTTTCTTGTTAGCCGAACTCACCGTTCTTTTCTTTTCTCCTCCCCTTTTCTTCTTTCCCTTGTATTGGCCGAATAGGCCTTAATTGTATCTGCCGATTTCTTTTCTCTCTTCTCCCCTAAACCAAACCTCCTCTTCTCCCTCAAGTATTGTGCTGCCGATTTTCGGTTCTGGTTACTGCCAAAACCAGTCCTCTTCTTTTGCCGATTGACACATTTTCTTTTCGGTAAGTAAGTATAGCACTTGAAGTTTGGCTTTTGAGTTACTAAGTGGGGTTGTGTTTAACTGTGTTTGACAGCAATAAATCGAAGGTGAAAGGCTGTGCTAGTTCCGAACCCATCCTCTATTCGGTTCTCTCGCTCTACTTCAGTAAGTTTTTTAAAGAATCATCTTTTCCTTTCCTTCTTCAACTTTAAGTGTTAACTGATAACAATCGTATGGCAGTTAAGGAAAGACTCTGGAAACTCCTAATCAATCGTTGAAGTCTAAGATTCATGGGGAATCACCGTGGTTCGATTGAAGGTTGGTGAGTGCCTGAACGACTGTTTGTGACGAATCGAAACCAGGTGTGTAAACACTGCCAAATTGTAAACCGAAAAAGGTAGGAAAAAGTATGAAAATTGACGCTACACGAGCATGCGCTCGCTCGTGTGGTGAATCGAATGCATAAAACCTAGGCGTTAGACTATCGAGGCCACCGTGAGCGATTTCATGGTCATGGGCCATTTTGGGCCATGTTGGGCCGAATTAAGCCGTGTGGGCCCAACGGGCCTGTGGGCCCCACACGGGTAAACCGCACAAGCGTGTGGAGAATTTTGGGCCAAGCTGTGTAAATTATATGGCCGAGCCCATTTTTGGGCTAAGTGGGCCACACGAACGTGTGGGCCCACATGGGCCCGCATTATGGGCCTTGGGCCCATTTGCACTGTTTGACTGTTAAGGTTGCACGGGTCGCCCGAGACGATTGTGGACCTACTGATGCATCGGTAAGTACACCTAGACCCCAAACTGGTAAAATGACTGTTATGCCCCTATGGTAAAATGACTGTTATGCCCCTATGTTATGTATGGCCGTATATGAGCATGCCATGATATATATATGTATGTTGCATCCATGTGTGATATGTTGCATGGGATGGGATTATTATAATTGGAGGAAGTGTACTATACTGGCAGCTCTGCTTCAAATACTGTTTAGTGCCGCAACCGGTGCTAATTTTTGGAGTGTAGGGATGGGTGGGTGATTTTATCCCCACATGGAGTGTTGGGCTGGACGGAGTGGAGTGTAGGGGCTAGATGGGTAGGATTTCTGATTGCATGCTAAAACTGTTACTGATACTATTATGGGCTAAGGCCCACACTGATACTGATATTGTAATGGGCTAAGGCCCAACTAAACTGTACTAATTTTTGACTTGGGCTTAGGCCTAGACTGTACTTGCCTAAAGGCATGAAATACTGTTTATGTGCAAGGGGTTCACACTGAGTTTTCATAAACTCACCCCTCTGTTTATCTGTACAGGTAATCCCCAGTCTTAGGCAGATCAGTGCTGCGAGGGATTCGGAGGTGGCCACACAACCGCACTTATTTATACATTTGAGTTTATTTCTTATAAATTTAATTTGGGTTTTTGTTGTAATAAGGCCTCTTTAATTTTTTAAACTTTTAATTTGGGGATTTTTTTAAATTTACATTTGATTAGTAGTAGAACGCGATTTTCCAAAAGATAATTGGTTTTCAAAACACAAAATTTTTTTAATTTATAATAAAAGCTTCCGCATCAAACTTGGTTTTAAAATATAGTGACAAACGAATATGATCAATGTAATAGCCCAATTTAGGGGCTAGCCGGAATAGTGATCTTGGGATCACTAATCCGAGATTTGAGAAATTCATTTTCAGGTTATATTATGAGTCAAAGCATGATAATATATGTACATGAGAATTTTGGTGCCTTAATTTTAGCGATTTCATGTATAATCGTGAAAAAGGACTAAATCGCATAAAGTGAAAAAGTTCCATTTTATAAGCTAAAGGTACCAAATAGCCATAGATTGATAATTGGAGGTCTTTGAAAGGCAATTAGACCCCCAATATTTGCTTGGCCGGTCATAGACTAGCATAGGAGACAAATTTGTCAATAATGGTCAAAGTTGGTGATAGTAGGTGGACTAATTTGACTAGTATTAATAAAATAAGGAAAAAAAAGATATCATCTTTTCTCTTTCACTCTTCCACTGAAAATTAGAAGCAAATAGAGGGAAGAAAGCTTCAAAATTTTAGCACACTCTTCTCTTCATAAGTAAGTGTTCTAGTGATCTTTTCTTAAAAATAGTTGTACTTTTGGGACCCCTAAAGCTTAAGCTCTCAAATGAGGGGACTATTGTGCAATATGGTGAAAAGTTTAGAGTTTTTCCATGAGAGCTATCATAGTTATTTGCTACTTTTTTATGGGAGAAAATGAGTCTTGGTTGTTAGATGAACAACTCTTGTGAAAGGTGTTGCCATGAAAACACCTAATTGGACCTTGATGAAAAGGTTATAAAATTGTGGTAATTATGTGCAATGATGAGTTTTGATAATAGATATAAGAGTATTAAATGTTCACCTAGGCTTATGGAAGGTAGAAAAGTGATTAGAATTATTTTCGAGCCTAGGGGCAAAATGGTCATTTTTGCCAAAGCCTAGGGGCAAAATAGTAATTTTGCCTAAGCATGACTATTGAAATGCTTTTATTAATGAGGTGATTAAAATGAGCTAAATTGCTATTATAGAGCAAGAAGAATGAGAATCACCTCGATCGGGGAAAGAACAAAGTCTTGGACTAAACTGACGAGTTAGCTCATTTTGGAATCGAGGTAAGTTTGTATGTGATTAATGCAATATTTATGTTAGCATAATTGAGAATGCTTGATATCATATTGATGCATGACACTCCATTAAATTGATGTTGAATGAGGTGTTGAAGTCCTAGTGGACCATGTGAATATGAAAATGCTATCATCGAGATATGAAATAGGTAAGGTCCCGTATAAGACCATGTCCGGGGCATGGCCTCGACACTGAGTTGAGAAATCGTATAAGACCATATCCAGGATATGGCATCAATACTTGATGTGCAAGTCCATATAAGACCATATTCGGGATATGGCATTGGCGCTTAGAAGTAACTCCATGTAAGACCATCTCGGGGATGTGGCATTTGCTTCGTCTATACATAAACAACGTCGAATATACGTCTTTGACTATCCCTAGTGATTAAAGGGATAAGTAGATGAGTTTAGAAGTAGAAATGAGATTTGCACTAAAGTCATATGAATGAGTGAATACACGTACTCGTGAATGAGTCACGAAGAAATGTTTAGGACATGTGGCATGGTATGTGCTAAATAAGGGCAATTGTGAGTAAGTATGGCAAGATGCCTATGACTTGTGTATCGTTAGTTAATATCATGGATGGATTATTTTATGAGCTTATTGTTGCTATTTATATTCATGAAAACTTACTAAGGTTTATGCTTACCCCTTTCATTGTCGTTCTTCCTTGTAGTATTGCCAAGATAACTCGAGGATCGGGGACGTAGGAGTTCAAAAATCACACTATCGACATCACTTTGGTATAACAATTTAGACTTATTTTGAGTATGGCATGTATAGGACTTGAGTTTTTTGTTAAGTTGTAATTTTTAGCCAAAGTGTTGGCTATGTATGTTACTAAAGTCATTTTGTAAATGGCCTTAAGTTAGGCAAGTACTTGGCAAATTCTTTTGTTTAATGAAAGTGATTTTCTTGAAGTGTATGCCCTTGTGTATGAATGTCGAATTGAGTATTTAGATGTGTCTTTGGGTCATGAATTACGTTGAATGGAATTGGAGTATGTATGCTTGCAATGTAGGGTGGCAAAGGGCTTGGTAGATAGCCTTCTAATTTTCTACATGGGTAGACACGCGGGCGTGTGTCTAGACCGTGTGAGCGGCACAGCTAGCACGTGGGCGTGTGCCCAGGCCGTGTGAAGTCTGCACCATGCACTTGGAATTTAAATTGCCACACGGTTGAAACTCACGGGCGTGTGTGTGGGCCGTGTGGATTAGTCGAATGCCAGGTTTGGCACACGTGCCCAAGGCCACGGGCGTGTCAAGGCCGTGTGAAATTAGTAAGTTTCGACCACGGGTGGTAGAGACAGGCATGTCTTAGGGGCACACGGGCGTGTCCCTAGACTCACATGGGCGTGTAACCCCTGTTTTGTTGAAAAGTTTCTCGAACGTGTAAATGTCCCCATAATTGTCCCGATACCTCTCAGAAGTATGTTTAGGGCCTCTTAGGCCGAGTATGTGCAAGTGATGGGTTTAAATGATATTTTATAGCCCGTTTCGAGATGTCAAGTGAGATTAGTTAGGTAATGCCTCAATCCCGGTCCCAGCTTCGGGCACGGGTAAGGGGTGTTACATTTATTGGTATTAGAGCTACGGTTTAGTCGGTTCTAGGACTAACATAGCGTAAGTACGAGTCTAGCTATACATGCCATATGTAAGGGTGTCTGAGTAATGATAGTGTGATGGCTCCTGACGTATGAAATTGTGTTTTATGTAGTATATGGATTCTGATCCAGACCGAACTGCAGCTGATGATGCTGCGAGTAATACGTCGGCTCCCACTCAAGGGACCGCGCCGACTAATAATAGACCCGAGACCTTGGGTTAGGGGGAAGAGGCTCGAGAAGCCTTTCTCCACATGATAAGCAACTGGTATACTGAGTATACCCGAGCAAATCCAAACGCTCAACCCCCTCCACCCCCACCAATCCCTCAACCTGCTCCAGTAGCTCCTCAAGTAGTTGAGATGGTGAGAAGAGAAAGACCTCCGGTGGATAAGATCTGGAAGCAAGGAGCCGAGGAATTCCGGGCAAACAAGGATGATGACCCGGAGAAAGCGGAATTCTGGCTCGAGAATACCATCAGGGTATTCAATGAGTTATCCTGCACACCTGAGGAGTGCTTAAAGTATGCGGTATCTCTCATGAGAGATTCAGCCTATCAATGGTGGAACACCCTTGTGTCGGTGGTGTCAAGGGAGAGAGTTAGCTGGGAATTTTTCCAAGAGGAATACCGGAAAAAGTACATCAGTCAGTGGTTTGTCGACCATAAGAGGAAGGAGTTCTTGGAACTGAAGCAAGGCCATATGTCAGTAACCAACTATGAATGGGAGTTCGCAAGGCTTAGCAAGTATGCACGGGATTGCGTGTCTACCAAAGCTGTCATGTGTAAGAGATTCGAGGACGGATTAAATGAAAAATTAATTTACGAAACTTTCACACATGCTTAATCACATACTGTAGACACGGAAAATAATATTAAAATATTTTTCCGACTCAGTTTGTGGTCCCAAAACCACTTTTTCGACTAGGGTCTAAACCCAGATCATACAATTCTCCCCTTAGGGATTTTCGTCCCAAAAATCTTACCGTTAAATAGATTTGGATATTGTTGTCTCATAGAATCTTCGAGCTCCCACGTAGCCTCTTCCACTCCGTGTCGATGCCACGGTACCTTTACTAACGAGATTTTCTTATTTCACAATTCTTTAACCTCGTGAGCTAAGATACGAATCGATTCTTCTTCATAAATCATATCTGATCGGATCTCAATCTCAGACGGAGAAATCACATGCGAGGGATCGGATCTGTATCGTTGAAGCATTGACACGTGAAACACATTATGAATCTTTTCTAGGTCAGGTGGTAGCAACAATCTGTACGCAATAGGTCCAATGCGCTCAATAATTTCATAAGACCCCATGAACCTCGAACTCAATTTGCCTTTTCTACCAAAACAAAGTATTTTCTTCCACAGAGACACTTTCAAGAATACTTTATCGCCGATCTCAAACTCAATGTCTTTTCGTTTCAAATCTGCATAAGATTTCTAACGATCTGATGCGGCTTTCAGACTATCATGAATCACTTTCACTATCTGCTCTGTTTCTTTTATCAAATCAACCCTGTGTATCTTATTCTCGCTGAGTTCTGACCAGTACAGAGGTGTTTGACATTTACGTCCGTACAAAGTTTCATAAGGTGCCATTTTAATGCTCGACTGAAAACTATTATTGTACGCAAACTCAATCAATGGCAAATATTGTTCCCACGTACCATGAAACTCAAGAATGCAACATCTCAACATATCCTCCAGAATCTAAACAATCCGCTCGGATTGACCATCCGTCTATCGGTGAAATGCAATTTCTTACCTAAAGCCTCTTGCAGTTTCTTCCAAAATCGCGAAGTAAACCTCGGATCTCTGTCAGACATAATAGATAGTGGCACCCCGTGCAATCTCACAATATCAGAAATATAAAGCTCAGCTAACTTATCAAGTGAGTAATTAGATCATACTGGAACAAAATGAGCTGATTTCGTCAATCTGTCAACTACGACCCAAATTGCATCTTTCTTTCTCGGAGTCAATGGCAACCCTGAAACGAAATCCATCGTTACTCTATCCCATTTCCACTCAGGAATCATTATCAGTTGTAACAAACCAGATGGCACCTGATGTTCATCTTTGACTTGCTGACAGATTAAACATTTTGAAACAAAGTCAGAGATGTCTCGTTTCATACCAGGCTACCAATAAAATGGCTTTAAATCATGGTACATCTTTGTACTTCTCGGATGAACAGATAGACGACTGCTATGAGGTTCTTTTAATATCAACTGAATCAACTCTGAATTCCTCAGAACACATAGTCAATTTCGAAATTTCAAACAATCATCAACATCAACTCAAAATTCTGAATCAGAGTTCAAATCACACTGAGCTCGCTTCGCTAGTATTTCATTATCAACTTTCTGAGCATCACATATTTACTGTAAGAACAACGGTTTCACTTTCAACTCAGCCAAAACTGAACCATCATCAGACAAATCTACATGAGCATTCATCGCACGTAATGCAAACAACAATTTTTGACTCAGTGCATCAGCAACAACATTTGCCTTACCTGGATGATAATCTATCACAATCTCGTAGTCTTTCAATAGCTCTAACCATCGTCTTTGTCACAAATTCAGGTCTTTCTGAGTCATCAAATATTTTAGACTTTTATGATCCGAAAACACGTGGCATTTTTCACCGAAAAGATAATGACGCCAGATCTTTAAAGCAAACAAAATCGCATCTAACTCAAGATCGTGTGTCGGATAATTCTTTTCTTGCGGTTTCAATTGCCTCGAGGCATAAGCTATAACTTTGCCTTCCTGGATCAAAACAAAACCCAAACCATTCAACGAAGCATCACTAAAAATCACGAACTCTTTACCCGATTCTAGCTGTACCAGAACTAGAGCTTCAGTCAAAAGGGCTTTCAACTGATCGAAACTTTTCTGACATTTATCGGACCATTCAAACTTCACATCTTTTTGAAGCAATCTCGTCAATGGTGTTGCAATCATCAAAAAACCTTTTACGAATCATCGATAATAACTAGCAAGTCCCAAAAAACTGCAAACTTCAGACACATTTTTCGGAGGCTTCCATTCCAAAATAGCTGAAATCTTGCTTGGATCAACTCGTATACCAGATGTTGACACAATATGTCCCACAAAACCAAATTCACGCAACCAGAACTCACATTTACTGAACTTAGCATACAATTGCTTATCTCGCAGAGTTTGTAGCACAATTCTCAGATGTTCAGCATGCTCAATTTCATCACGCGAATAAATCAAAATGTCGTCAATGAATACAATAACAAATCGATCTAAGTACGGTCTGAAAATTCTATTCATTAGATCCATAAATACAGCAGGAGCATTTGTTAGTCCGAAAGGCATTACTAAAAACTCATAATGCCTGTACCTCGCTTTAAAGCGCTTTTGGAATGTCCGAATCTTTTACTCATGAATCGATAATACCTCGATCTCGTGTCTATCTTTGAAAACACGGTGGCTCCTTTCAGCTGATCAAACAAATCATCAATTCTAGGCAGAGGATATTTGTTCTTAATAGTCACTTTGTTCAACTGATGATAATCAATGCACATTCTCATCGTGCCATCTTTCTTTTTCACAAACAGAATGGGAGCACCTCAAGGTGAGAAACTTGGTCGTGCAAACCCTTTGTTGTAACACCCTTAACCATATCCATCGCTGGAATGGGGTTACAAGGTATTACCGGGTGAGACACATATTTCAATTAATCGTATCATAATTCTTTACAAACATATATCCAGTTACAAAGTTCATAAACAATAGTATTGTTTATACTATTTACCACATAACATGTGCACATACCAATTAACAAAGTCCATTTGGCATTTGAATATTACTATATGTGATACCTAATTACCCATTAAAACATATCAAATCTACTATTCATATGGTTATAACCGAATACATCATGAGTAATTATCATAATAATTTCCACAAATTATCAACCATATTTATTCCACCACATAACCGAATATCAAATGTACCAAACATTTTCTATTATAAACCGATTTACCTACGATGTAACGACCCGAAATTGGGCCTAGTAGAATTGGGCCCATTGGGCCTTGGGGAGTAGGAGTGTTTAAAATTTTTGAGAACAAGAGAACGGCATTATTTCAAGTTGGACTTATTATGAAGGTGATTTTGGAAAGTTACGAGGTTTCTAGGAAGTTCCGGGTTCAAGTTAGGCTATAGGTAAATTTTGTGTTTAAGCACTTAAAGGAGAGAAGGTAAGTGGCATCAAGACTTAAGGTAATAATTGTGTATTTTGCTAGCATAAATGAGCATATGGCAAGGAGGTTATGGCATCAAGTGGAGAGGATGGAGGGAAGGGGTTCAAATCCCATCTTTTGCAAATTTTTGATTAATTTTTGTACTTCTCTTCCAAGTGTCGGTCATGGCATCAAATATGGTAAGGGAGACTTTTCTAATGTTGGAAAGATGGCTAATGAAATATGGTAAGGAGGAAGATAAGGGAAAAGGAAGGAAAGAAATGGAAGAATAGGAAAGAGAAGGGAACATGTTGGCCTATTATGTGGAGGATGTTTTGGAAAGCATATTTGTCAACACTCATCTTTTGGTAAAGATGATACATGGTTTTGTTAGGGGGAAGAGGGGGAGCCGAATTTCTCTAGCTTTTCCCTTGCATTTTCACATTTTTGGGATCACTTTTCCTTTTCGAGGCATTTTGGGGTCTTCTTCAATTTTTCTTAACCAAAACCTCAACTTCACCATGTCTTTCTAACCCTTTTCTTCCTTAGTCGAATCTCTCCTATAGCTACCATTTCGGTTTGTGTTCTTTAATAGCTTGTTCTTTGATTGTTTTTCTTTTCGATATAGTCTCCATAGCCGAACCTAGAGTTATTATCATGTTACTAGTGCCAAACCTTGTTATCCCTTTCGACTCATCCCTATTATTAAGGGCCGAATCAAGCCATCCTTTGCTTCTACTTATCATTCTCTTAGCCTTGGTTTTGGAAGTTGATTGGTAAGTGAGTGATTATGCCGAATATTGGTGGTAAGATGTTACTCTTTATTTCGATGTTTTGCACCGCTCATGTGATTCTATTTTGTGGTGAAGATATCAACTTCCTACTCTTGTGGAAGGGCCGAATATTGGATGAAGGCTAACCCCTTTGGTACATCACTTATTTACTTTAGGAACTCGTTGCAATAGCCAAGGTGCAAGGCCGGATTTTTGAATCTAGTAGGGAAGGATCACGATTGTGGGGGCAAAGAAGAGTGGTTCTTTAGGAAATCCAAATCAGGTGTGTAATCCCGTACCCTTCCGAATACATGTTTGAAATGGTGTGTAATCTCATACCTCTCTGAATGTTTGTATGAAATGTTCTGTGAATCGGTCAAAATATCGAAGAAAATTGGAAACCGGCATCCGTGACCACTCGGGCGTGCATATGTTCGCAGTGGTAACCATATTTTGCAAAGAAACAGTTTTGGTTAAGAAGTAGTGATTTGATTTTGAAAAATCATGAAAAATAGGAGAAAGGGAATTAGAAAGTGAATAAGATATAGAATTAAATCTTACTGTATCTATTTTTAAATAAAAGAAATAGAGTAGGAAGAAGGATTTTATATTCTGTGATATTTTAATTTTAGTGAGATTGGTTCTGAATGACTTCGTGGTTCCCTGTTCTGTCTTGGAAAAATCTTTTAAAATTGTAAAAAGTGAATTATGAGTTATAATTTATATGTGTAGATTCCTTAGTGAGCCTATTTTCAATAGAAACAAGTGGAAGAACATATGAAAACTGTACAGTGAGATATTTGGATTTCGGGTAAGAGAGGGCAGAACCATTGGTCAGTGAAACAAGAGAAAGTTTAATGAATAAACTGTACTAAATGGCTAAGCTAAAAATTTTGTAAAAATTGTAGTAAGAAGATATATGAGTCTAGTTTCAAGAAATATTTACGGAACTAAATTTCGAGATTCCTAACTCGAGTTATAGTCAATTTAGTCAATATGACGCAGATGGACAGTTTCAATTTTTATGCCCCACATTAGTAGTTAAGTTTAGGTTGCGAAATTACCAAAATACCCTTAGAGGGTATGTAACACCCCAAACCCGGTCAAAACGCTATGACCGAATCTGGCATGTCACAGGGAAGAAAATGTTTTTGGAAAACAAGTTGTCGCCTCAATGTTGAAAAGAAAACTTTTGATTTTATAAAACCCGAGTTGTGTTAAGCCATTTGTTGAAATTCTTTCGAACTTAGTTTTAAAGAAGACAGTGTTGCCTTGTTATTATTGCGCGTTTGATGAATACCCGACGGTAAAAATTTGGACATCCCAAAAATTCGTTAAAGTTTTAAAAACGTCCATTTTACGAGTTTATTAGGCATGCCTTTAGTGTTTAAACGTCGGTTTAAAGAAATTTAACAAAATGAATAATCCCAAAATAAAAATCTAAATGGCCTTATTACATAGCTGAAATCCAAACTTAAGGTAAAATAAATCAAATAATCATTAAAATAAAAACTCAAATATTGAGCATGGCCACCTCGAGTCCACTCCTACCCATTTCCGCGATCTAGGAATTATCTCGCAAAATGTAACGGAAGGGTGAGTCACCGAGACTCGAGTGTATAAATCCCCATCCCAAAAGATGTTAAGCTCTCACACACTTTCATATGCAAACATGTATGTCATGCAATCCATCCAACCTATCCATCCGAACTCCCAATTCTACCCCTTGTGGCACCTAGCCACTGGTGGTGGTACCTAACCACCGTGACCAAAGTCACAAATAATCATGTGTGGGGCCAACCCACTTGTGGTACCTAACCACTGGTGACGATCCCTTATCTCGATATTTGGGGCCAACTCACTATGGTACCAAACCACTGGGACGAGTCACAGAAATAAACATATGAGGTACCAAACCACTGGTGGTTCCAAACCACTGAGACTTAGTCACAGGATAGTAATATATGGGGCCAACCCACGTGTGGTACCTAACCACTGACAGTCTGATAATCATACCTTCCCCCTCCTCTCATCATACCCATTCTCATGAACATGCTTTTCAATACAATATAATCATGCTTAACATTTAGGAGTAATCTAATATGGCATATGTAGATTTAACAGAGGCAATTAACGTTAGCCACCAAGATGGACTTACCCTGAGTCTGCGCTTTTACCCACAAGGGTAACTTATCGATTCCTACGATTATTTCGACTTTTGATGGATCACAAATAATCAAAGACATTAAACATATGAAGTGTGTAAGAGTTACACACCTGATTACTCAGAAACCACGCTCTCTATGTCGACACTATCGTTAATTGACACCACCGCTATCCGCCTACTACTTTGCTCGGATGCTTGCTCACAACCCGTGGCCAATCCCGAACCACGACATCGCTGTTTCTTAAACTTAGGGGCTGGGTTTACAGATCCAACCCCTCCTACCGCTTGGCTGGCATTAGAGTCCATGAACACACCTTGATCACTAAACGGATTAAAGCAGGGAAAATGAATCGTAAGGAACTAAGACCCAAGGTTAAAACCCTTACCTAAATCGATAGATCTCGAGGCTCTAGGCTTGATTCACAATCCAAACGAATTAGAAGTATGCGCCACCACTTCTACCTATAATCGACCAAGCATTCAACATGAACCCAAGTAGCCATTCGGCTTTGGCAAGAAACCTGAAAGAGAAGATAACGATCCAAAAGAAATCATCACTAACCTTAACGCAAGAGATCCCATTGACACCCAAGAGGATTCGGCACTAGCACAGAAGGGAAGAAGATTCAGCAAAGCAGACACCACAGAGGATATTCGGCTTCAACCCTAAGATGATGATTCAGTTTTGATGAAACGTCGGGAAAAGAAAAACAAACAGAATAATTCTGAGATCTAAGAGGTTTCGGCTACAAGTAAAAGAAAATGTGATCTTCGGCTTTTAGTGATTGAAAGAAGATTTAAACTAAGGTGATGAGATTCAAGGGGTTTCGGCTAACAAGGAGTTGTGAAAAGAATAACAAGATGGAAAAGAAAGAAAAGTGGTGATTCAGCTTTGGGAAAAAGATGGAGAGAAAAGGGTAGGAGAGAATCGGCTATGGCCAAAAGAAGAGGAAGAGAAGAAGTCGAAAGGGAGGGAGGGGTGATGGTTTCGGCTTTGGTACAAGATGAGAATAGAGGAGAAAAGTCTAAGTGTTTTTCGGCACAAGAGAGATTGAGAGAAGAAAAACTAAGTTGAGAAGTGAACCCCTCCTAAATGCTGAAAATACCACACCTTAGTAGCCCAAATTCGGCACTCACCTCTCAAGACCTGAGATTGCACTTAAGAAACGACATCACAAGGTCCTATGACCAATGTGAGTTTCGGAACACCTAGCCACACCCAAAAACCCAAAAATCGATTCCCCCCTTTCCTATATAGAGTTCAAGATTCGACCAACTCTAAGCTCCCACATCCATCCCTCTCTTCTCTCCACAATTTTCTCCTGACCACTCATTCAAATCTGTTTGAATGTTTCAAATTCCTAAATTTCCTCTCCTCCACTCATTCGAACCTGTTGACTCCTTCAACACTCATCCACCAGAGTCCATCCTGAGTGCAACTCCTCCTGATCTTGGCGTCATAAAAATAACAAGTAGAAAGGGGATTTCCGCAGCTCGAACCAAGGCTCCATCCACTCACATGATGCGTCACTTCCCTGAGCCTTAAGTGGCGCCTCCTTGCCACTTTACCAAGGCACTTCTTGTGTCAAAACATACCACCAACTACCCTTAACTCCTATCCCTTTCAGCTCCCCCTTCAAAGTGCCTAAAAGAAAATTTTCGCTAAGGCTCTAGCCTACCCCTAGCTCATGCCTGGTCCCCAAAATACCCTAAACTAGCATGACAACCATACCACCTACATGTAATCAGATAAAATGCAAATGCCCCGATTTAGGATGTTACAGGGTAAATTACCGAAATACCCCTGGGTTGCGAGATTACCGAATTACCCTTAGTGGGTAAAATTACCGAATTACGAAAATGTCACTATGGACCGATTTATCAAATGTCCTTATGGATCGATTTATCAAAATGTCCCTATGGACCGCTTTACATCAAATGTTCCTATGGACCAATTTATCAGAAATGTCCCTATGGACCGATTTCATCAAAATGTCCCTATGGACCGATTTACGAAATGTCCCCTCATGGGCCGAATTACAAAAATGCCCTCATGGGTGAATTACGGAAATGCCCTTAATGGGCCGTTATGTTGGAATGCCTTAATGGGCTGATTATTTTTACTTAAATGGGCCTAGTCACTGTAATAAATTATTTGATAAATGGTTGTTATTTATATGCGAACATTTTATTATGTTATTACATTTTCATATATTGCATTGGTTGGGAAAAATGTGGAAGAGAAGTGTAGCCTGGTGGCATTGCCATAATAAACTGTTTACCATAATGTTTACATATGATATCGGTGGCTTGGCCACAATAAATATTATTAAATGGAAAATTGCCTGCGTTTTGGTGTGATGGCAGGGTGGGTTGACTTGATCCCCACAGGTGTGATGGTTGGTACGGGGGTGTGTTGGATGGATGGGTTGGGTTGCATACATTCATACATTTGCTTCATTTTAAGATCGTTATGTAAAAGGGCTTAGGCCCATGATATTGCTATATGGGTTCAGCCCATGGATGACTATAAGGGGATTTCACACCGAGTTCTTGTAACTCACTCCACCTTTTTCTTAACCATTGTAGGTAATGCTCAGTGATGCAGACTTGGGCCATGGATGACTCGGTGGAGGCCATACTTCAGTAATGGTGTTATTGAACTTTAGATTTCTATTTCCGTTTACTTTACTACTTTTACTATTTTGGGTTTTTATGTTGTAATAAGGCCTCTGGAATATTTTATTTTGCTTTATGTTTGACGTACTTATTATCTTGCTTGAATTGTTTTAAATGGAAATTTTTCTAAAAACTTAAATAAAGTTTTTCTAAAATAGATTAACAAATGGATTTCATAACAAGTTTTACAAATATTTTAAACTCGAAAAGTTTTTCTCGAACTATCAACGATATTTTCAAAAGTCACGATTTATAAAGATTTCTAGTTCAAATTATTTATTTATCAAACAACCTTCGAGGTTAGTAGTACTTTATCAAATATTTCAAATCAACTCGTTTTCTCAAAAGGGTTTAACATGCTTTTCTCATGGACATGTCAGATCCGATCTTAACGCATGGGGCGGGTTTGGGGTGTTACATACCGAACATATTTATTAATATGCCAATGTAAAATAGCTATAACAAATATCATACACTTATAGTTAAACATGAATCAAACATCTCATATCTTCCATTATCATACACATCAAAAGTTCATCCAAATTCAATACCAATTGCCAAATACATCCAACCATGTTATCGGTCACATCTCTTATAATTAACATAGCCGAATCATCAAGACCAAACATATCTAACGCTTTAACCTAGAACATATAAAACCAAGCTCATTGCACATACATGTTTATATACCATGATCGAACTTACACAACCAATAGTAATTAGATCCAAAGATATCACACATAATTACCAAGATCTACTAGCTCATATTAATAGGTTTCCAAATAATTATCCAATCCAAATGGCTATACCTATCATCATTTTATAACTTAAGCATACTCCAATGTATCACATATTCTTGACATACATTTTACTAATTAATGCATTACATATTATAACTCAAACACAAATATCATTTAGTTCACAAGAGTAAATCAATAACCAAATATAACATATATCCCACACACAACTCTTATCTGTTATGTAATAAACATTTCAAAATAAACTTTTTCTATATTCAAACATAACCTAATATCCTTTAGTACAAATTCATAAATAACATCTTAACCAAAATTAACAACCAAATTCACTCATACTCTTATCTATCCATATGTCACAACCGAATTAACCAAATGCACACAATAGATATCATGAATACCCTTAAATAAAGACATATAGCATAATAACCAAATGAACGTAAGCCATAATCAACAAAACCGTAGTAAAGCATTGAAGTTAGGCCATTTTCGCATGGCTTAATTTATACAAAACCAAAATCCAACATTTCAAATTTCAATCTAGCCTATACATGCCATAGGTTCAAAAAATTCAGCTTATAAAATACCGAAGACAATCGATAGTGTGATAGACTTTGACGATGGTCCCGAGCTCGTAACTTGACTCCAAAATCTAATAAACAATGCAAACAAACACATACAGTAAGCTATCGTAGCTTAGTAAGTTATAAGCAGTTACATAACAACAATGCATTATATTATTATATTAATAGGGCCAATTTAATATAATCACAATCGAGGTTTAAAACCATAACTATAATTTATATTATCCTTCATAAACTTTCAAATTTCATAGCCTTGAGGCCGAACACTTACACATTCAATAATAAATTTCACATCGATCAATAAATCACTTTCCCATCTCAAAACAAATACATATACATTTATACAACTATACAGATATATCACATTTTCTTAATTTCATATGCATATATCACATACCGAATTTATACTTGCATTCCAAACCCATATAAATCACATATTAGTATGTATAATACATAATTTCATTTCAACGCTTAATACTTACATTATTACCCAAAAGATGATCTATCAACACATACCGATCCTTTTATCTCGCTTAACACATTCATTAACCGATACTCTTAAAGAATCAGCAAACCCGCACACTAAATGCCAAAACCTTGTAACGTATCGCACACTTAGTGCCGTTACATTTAACATCTCGCACACTTAGTGCCAAATCCTTGTAACGTATCGCACACTTAGTGCCGTTACATTTAACATCTCGCACACTTAGTGCTCATTAACCGATTTCGCACACATAGTGCTCGGTATCAAATTTGCATATTAAGTGCGTATCACAAACTTGCTACTCATTCATATAAATAAATATAAAGCTTAAACCTCAACCATATATATATATATATGTATTAACTTATTCATCACTCGAATTAATATCACATTCGTGTACATCATTGACAAATATGTATGCATCACATTCGGCTATACTCATCTCTCAAATCAATATCACATTCGGCTATATCAACAATAAACATATATACTTCCATTAAATTCATGTGCATCATTATAGATAAATCCAATCCAACATGATTGCTTAAAAACTTACCTTGAATATCGACGGACATTATAATCCGCTATTCGAACATGGTTACCAAGCTTATTCACACTCGGCACAAGCACATATAAATTCATATATATATATTGTTTTCATACCAGCATATATATATAACATTTATCTACAATTAAACACGTCTATTTGCCTATAAACTTACCTCGGACGATGTAAAATGGAACGGGACGACTAATCGACAACTTTCATTTTTCCCCATCCAAGTCCGATTTCTTTTGTTCTTGATCTAAATAATTTCAAATTAACCCCATTTAAACACAATTTCATTCAATTTAATCCAACAACACATAAATGGGAAAATTACCATTTTACCCCTGTTATTTCATACTTTTACAAATTAGTCCTAATTGCACAAAATACAAAATACACAAAATTTCTCCACATCATAGTTAGGCCAAATCTTCCTTATGCTCATACTAATCCATATATTTCATTTATTTCGTCTTTTAGCCCTTCAATTTGTTATTTTCTCAATTTAGCCCTAATTAGCTAAATCCATCAAATATTCAAGAACTAAACATGTTAATTAAACACATATCTTTCATTTAACTCCAACACTCATCACAAAGCTCACCAGTTCATTAATGGCACATTTCATAAACATCATCAATTCACAAAATTTAAGCATGGGTTTTGTAGAGTACAAAGCAACGATTACAAAAATGTAAAAATTATCAAAAACCGAAACCAAATCATACCTTAATTGAGCTAAAATGTGTGCCGAATATTTGAAAGCTTAAAAACCTTTATTTCTTCTTCAACATTCGGTGCAAGAAGATGAACACCCACCCCCACTATCTTTTAATTTGTTTTATTATAACATTAATATATAATATAAAATAATATAAATTTTTAACATATAATTTTAACATATAAAAACATATATGTTATCATTATGCCGTCCACTATACTAAATTTTGGCCAAATTGCATCATAAGTCCTCCTCATTACAAAGACAACAACAATTAAGCACTCAACAATCAGCACACAACATTTACATTTTATGCGATTAAGTCCTTTTTTGTAATTTTACACACAGTCGATAAAATTACCACACAGAATTTTCACACAGGCTATGTCATATATAATAAACATCAAAAATGATTCCAAAATATTTTTTAGACTTCAGATTTGTGGTCTTGAAACCACTATTTCGACTAGGGTCTAAACCGGGCTGTTACAACTCTCCCCCTTTTGGGATTTTCGTCCCCGAAAATCTTATTAATGAATAGGTGTGGATATTGCTCTCTCATAATGTTCTCAAGCTCCCACGTAGCCTCTTTAATTCTGTGCTTGTACCACAACTCTTTTGTAATGGAATTTTATTATTTCACAATTCTTTAATCTCGTAAGCCAGAATACGAATTAATTCTTCCTTATATGTCATATCGGACTAAATTTCAATCTCAGATGAATTAATCACATGTGAGGGATCAGATTGATGACTTTGAAGTATTTAAACATGGAATATATTGTGAATCTTTTCTAGCTCAGATAGCAATAACAGTCTATAAGCAACCGACTCGTTACGCTCTATAATCTTATACTACACAACAAATCTCGGACTCAATTTTCCTTTCAACCGATTTCTGAATATTTTCTTTCACGATAAAACTTTTAAAATAAATTTGTCCCCGATCTAAAATCCTATATCTTTTTGTTTCAAGTCCGCCAATGATTTCTAATGATCTGGCGTCATTTTCAGATTTTCACAAATCACTATTACTTTCTGTTCAGTCTCTTAGATCAATTCGACCCTGTATATCTTATTTTTACAGAGCTCAGTTCAATACAATGACGTATGACATTTACGACCGTATACAGCCTCATAAGGTGCCATTTTATTGTACGAAAATCCAATCAGAGGTAGATGTCATTCCTACATACCTTTGAACTCAAGAATGCAACATTTCAACATATCCTCCAGTATCTAAATGACTCGTTTAGACCCACCACTTGCCTATGGATGGAAAGTTGTCTTTGAAATGTAATTTCGTACCTACAGCATCATGCAATTTCTTCCAGTACCCCAATGTAAACTTCGAATCTTTATTTAAATCAATAGATATAGGTACACCATGTAATCTTTCAAATTGAGAAACATACAATTCAACCAACTTATCAAGCGAGTAGTCTATACATATCAGAACAAAATAAGCCGATTTAGCCAATCAATCAACAATAACCCAAAATGCATTTTTCTTTCTCGGTGTCAACGGAAAACCAAATACAAAATCCATCGTGTCTCTATCCCATTTCCATTCAGGTATCAAAATCAGCTGAAGCAACCCAGAAGGTACCTGATGCTCGATTTTTTACTTGTTGACAAATTAAGCATTTCGAAGAAAAGTCAGAAATATCTCATTTCATACCATACCACCAGTAAAGTCGTTTCAGATCACTATACATCTTTATACTACCTGAATGAATGAACAATCAACTGTTGTGGCTTCATTCAAAATCATCTGAATCAACATCTGAATTCCTCGGAACACATATTTGGTTTACGAACCTCGGACAAATTTCAAAGATCAACTTCAAAACTCTAAATCAACCTTCAAATCATATTGGACTTGCTTTACTAACAAATCATTATCAACTTTTTTTTTTGAGTATCACTAATTTTGCTGAATAAATAATGGTCTTACTTTTAATTCAATTATTATTGAACCATCATCAAATATAGCCATATACGCATTCATAGCACACCAAGCAAACATTGATTTTCGGCTTAAAACATCAGTAATAACATTAGCCTTTCACGGATGGTAGTCAATTAACCATAAGAAATCACATGATATCTCTGTGTGCTCCATTATTATACTTCGACCCGTCCATTGACACATTAATGAGGTTTGTAAACTCTTCGTTCAATTTAGGCTAAATCAGAACTAATATTTTAATGGATAATGTCTTCGTGTAAAAATAAAGCTTCAGCAATTGAACTAACTTTAATTTACCACAACATTTCTCAGATAGGATTGTTCCGATAGACATAATTCTGTATCAAATCCTCAAAAATACAAGTTCTACTTCCATACTATCCTTCAAATCATACATGTACATTTAAAGTTTATTTTCGATCCAGTAGATAGATTCAAACTCACATAACCTAGTTACATTTTCAATCAAATAGTTTCAGATCAGATTAAACCATAGAATCGGTCTTTTCGAAGAAATCTTTTCTTCCCGTTAGAAAGAATAATCCAAACATATTTTTATATATATACTACAGTCATCAAATAGAAATCATATTGTCATAATAGGATTATCGTCTTACCCGTGACAATAGATAATATCCCGGATATTAACGAAGCATCTCGAACCAGGAAGAAAATCAAATATGATTTGAACAACAACCGATGCAAAAAGCACAACTTTTATAACTATTTCCTTCCAAGGAACATCTCTTATAGATAATCACATAGAATCATGAGAAAACGAATAACTAAATTTTCAACATCCGAAGCTTACATGAATATCAGAAAATTACAACCCCAAACAAACCAATGATACTTTCATCTATTAATATGTTTAGCCAATGTTCTTTTATGATAAGAATTCCTTTCCCCTGAAATGCTAAATCACACATATACTTCGAGAATAAATATACATGTAACACCCCAAACCAGTCTATGCGTTAAGGCGAGATTTGGTTTGTCACACCAAAACGAACATCCAAAAATTTCTCTAATGATTTAAGTAAAACTTGAATGCAAAGCCTTTAGAAATAAGGTTTAATAAAAACTAAGTACAATGATTATGAATTAAGAAAAATACTTGGTTGAAATCTTATATATATATATTAGTCAAAACCTTAACTTGATTTTTTTTTTAAAGAATTTGAAAGAAATTGAAAAGTAATTTAGGTGTCCAAAATTGTTATAAAACATAATATTTTTAAGAAACTTTATAGATTTAACATAAGCCCATATTAATCTAAAAATAAAGTTAAATCCATCCACACATAAAAACAATCCATAAAAACATAATTAGAGGCCTTATTACAACATACCCAAAATAGTAATTAAAATAAGTAACTTAAATAAAGTTCATAGTTTATAAAACCCACGCTAAGTAGTATGGCCTCCACCATGTCATCCCATGGCCCAAGTCCACATCAATTTCCATTACCTGAGATGGATAATAAAGCGGGGTGAGTTACAAAGAACTCAAGATGTGTAACTCACTTACCACCATTATTAGGCCAAACCATCAAGGCATTAATTTGGGCTTGAGCCCAATTACAAACTTTAACAATATAAAATGAAATAAAATATATTAAAATGCATGTAAATGAATTTCCCAACCAAGCCTAATTTCCATCCGCTACACACCCACGTACCAACTTGCACACCATGGGGATCAAGTCAACCCACCCACCAAACACACCAATCAGTGGGCATTTAGCCTTTTAATAATATTGTAGTGCACTACCGAACTAGATTGTGACATAGTCACCTAACTAGAGGCATTAAGCCAAAATTTGTAAGTGAGAGCCACCGAACTAGATACGTGTACAAGCCTTTCTTCTCTTCATCAAATCCCATCCCATGCATTTATGTATGAATAACAAACTTTAATCATAAATGATTTATCAAGTAACCCATAATACAAATGAGTTTTTAATAAAACCTTTCATTTGGGCCTATTAACAATATAGTATTAAACTTTGGCCATATCTCTCGAACTAGAGGGTTTTGGCCCATTAGCGATCT